>WEIS01025765.1:1205-13275 GCA_013389965.1 Todus mexicanus | reverse complement strand
GGGCGGGGTGGTGGGGCCGTTCACTCCTCCCAGTTCCCGTCGGCCGGAGGAAGCGAGTCACAGGGAGGGCCGGCGGCCGGAGCAGGGAGGTTTGGTTTCATGCCGCCATTAGCTCTGCCGGAGATGGAGGGTAGCTCTTCGTCTCCTTCCCACCTGCGGGAAGCGGGGGCTGGAGTGGTCCCCCTGCCCCCAGCCCTGCTCCCGGCTGCGTCCCCTGGGCAGCAGGGTGGGAGGAAGGGGGACGCCGCAAGGGTTGGGGGATCGCCCTCCTCGGCTAGGGGAGATCTCCCTGGGTGTGTGGGTGTGATGGAAATGAGGGGAAGATCGCCTCCTCCAGCCTAGGCTTGTGGGGCTTGAGGGCCTCCAGCTGTGGGTGAGCCCTTTGCTGTGCCTCGCAGTGTGTGCTGGCTCTTCAGGGGCGCCGCAGGGCTGGGGGCTGCTGAGTGGCTCAGAGAAGGACCGCAGGACCTTCACAGTATCACCTAGGTTGGAAAAGACCTATAAGATCATCCAGTCCAACCTTTAATCTTTATCACTCGTAAGACATATCCCTAAGCACCTCATCTATACGCCTTTTAAACACGCCAAGGGATGGCGACTCAACCCCCTACCCGGGCAGCCTGTTCCAATGCTGGACAACTCTTGCAGAGAATTATTTTTTTTCTAATGTCCAGACTAAACCTCCCCCAGTGGAGCTTCAGGCCATTCCCTCTTGTCCTTGGCTGCTTCTTAGGACCAGTGCAGCAGCTGACTGAGATTGGCCTGGTTACCAGTGGCATCTGCATTAGTTCTTTTTTGTGGACAAGTCTGCAAGCACAACTGTGGGACCACAGAGTGCTCCAGGCAGCGTAACCCTACACTTGGAGGGCTGGAAGGGATGCATTTTAAGTTACTGGTCCTTCATGTACAAAGCCATGTTTTTATTACCGTTTCACTGCTGTGGTAATGGCATTGGATCACTTAAGCATTTGGACACTAATTCAGGGGCTTCGTAGAGCAAAGCTGATGCTTTTAAAGTAAGCAGAGTCTCGCTTGATCCGTGAGTATTTAATTAGGTTCACGTTCAGAAGGGTGGCCTCAGTTTCTCTAAAAGTCCAGAGTCACTGATCTGCAGGTCAGTTACTCTGTGCTTGTCAACCACTGCTTTTGTTGTTCTAGTGTGGCTTGTTTGAATCCCATTTAAGAAAAAAACCCAAACACATTCCTGAAGAGTTTGAGAAGAATCCTGCCAATTAAATGGAATACACAAACAAAAATATTGGCTGTAAAATGATGCTTCCATCTTTGAAGAAATGTCACAATCTTCAGATAACTCGAGTTGCTGCCCTCTTTTAAAAGAAGAAAAATAATATTTTTTTAAATGCAGCTTGAGTTGTAAAAGAACTCCAAACATTAGTATTGGCCTGCTTTGCCATTATGGTAAGTGCCTGCTCTTCACATCTAAATCCCAGCAATTTTTTCCACTTCTGTCATTCTTAAACAATAGTGAACATTTTATATGGCGAGAAAGGTGATTGCCACTACAGGTTTATTTTTTGCTGATTAAAAGACTACATGAGTAGGTGGCCTTAGGAAAATTTTGCAGATCAGTGGGATGATTGTTTGCTTTAATTATGTATGAGAAATGATCATTGAAGCCTGTAATTTTGGCTACAATATTTCTGCAGGTCTGACATTGATTGGTATTGCTTCTGAAGCCTGAGACAGGACCTTTTAACCCAATGTGCTAAGCCTGCCTTGATATGACTGCTCCACCGGTCCTGAAGCTGGACGCCCTGTTCCAGGACCACAAGTAAGAACAGAGTTCTCACGTTCTGTCCACTTTTCTTGCCTGAATAAAGACATTGAGCCATTATAAAAATCACTAGCTGATACCAAAAATATCAAGTATGACAGTATATATTTACATAATGAGAAAACAAAAATAGATATGGCTTTATCGGAATAATATTGTTTCTGAGAATTTTAGAATGGCAGAAGGAGGTCAGAGATTTTTCATATTATTATTATTTTTCGCATACAGAATATGAAGTAAGGCACTAGTTAGGCATTAGACTTAAGAGTCCGTGGCTGGTTCTGAGACAGTTTTGTCAGGCTGCATTAAAGTCTTACTTTTCTTCAGAGATTTTGAAAACATTATTTGAAATTCCCCAAGGGAGAGAAGACCATGCTTTATCAGATTTTCTGTATCTGTTAAAGTGGCTTCAGGGCATTTTTTAATACTTCCCAAATATTTCTGTTACAACTCTGCCATTTTCTTTCCTCCTCTAGTCTTGAACAACTCTTCCACATTGGATTGAACATTTCCTTCACCCAGAAAACGTGGTCGTGATTTGTGTTTGTTTTTATTTCACAGTCTTCCCTCCCAAGAGCTATAACATTTAAGGTCTTATCTTGTTCCCCTTGATGGCTTTGTTTAGTCTAAGGTTCAAATGTGGAAACCTGTTGTCATTCTAAAATTGAGGGTAGCTATTTCCAGAACAGGTTTGACTAGCTTTATTTAAATAAAACAAAAAGCATTTCGGTAACTCTGAAGGGTGATACTTTTACTATCTGTCATTCTTTATTGCATCATTCCTTACACAGCTATAAACTTGATGGATTGCTTACATATAGTGATCAAAACATTTTTGTTGAACTTTCCCAATACAGTTCAGGTGGTTTTGAATTTAAAAGAAAAAAAACCTTGCCTACTAATAATTGAAATTACGTTTTCCTTGTATTGCTGATAATTGCTGTTAATTTTCCAGATGCCTAATTTTATTAGGTCTCCAGACTTATTCTTCAGTCTTGGTAACTCCAAATAATGTTTCTAAAATAATTAAAATAACCCCTAGTACTACCACCAAACATATCAACAAGTTATTTATACAACAGCAGTATCATTATAAAAATATTAAGTACCTTTGTGTATAGGCAGCCCTTTGAGTAGGAGGTGTCTAAGCCTTTGATACGAGAAGACGCTGTCTCTGCGTGTCACGGGTGTCCATGCATGGCACCATCCCCATGCTACATCTCGTACTGAAGCCAGCTTCTTCAGAGTTGTCTCGCTAGGTTTATACCGCACGGTATTTTATCTTGTTGTGTGGTCCAGGAGCTGCTCGCTGCTCTGGGCAGTGCTAGCAGCAGACCAGCAACACTGCAACTCCTGTCTTCTAAATCCAGGTATCGAATGCAGTATTCGGTTAGCACAAAAAGTCTGGCCAGTGAAAAGCACCATCATAGTTATTCTTTGAAGTCAAATTTAATGGGAATGTTGTACATAGAGAAAGAGAACAAGGAAACAGCAGGCACAGTACCTAGAATCCATCACCTCAATGTTCAAAAGACCTGTCAACGGCAGTATGAAGTGAGCTGGAGTACATTTCCAGTAAGCAGTGCAATTAATTTTTATACATGTATTCTGTAATCTACAGTTTACTTGATTATGCTAAGATAAATGCCTCTTAGAATGTGAAAAAAAATGAAGTAAACCCCCAGGAATGGCCCAAATGAAGTTGATACATACTACTTATAAAAGTAATATGAATTATTAGTATCAAATAAAATCAGTAAATAATTGAACATTGAGTATGAAGTAATTCATTATGTGAACTAATCGTGCTGTTTCTAAGAAAAGATGCTCTTTCCTTCCAGCCAAAGCCTCAATGTAGCCCAAAAATCTCATAGTTGAGAGGATGAACAATTTTCAAGGAAAGGAGGAGAAAGTTTGGATTGATCTGTAATCTTGAGATTTGTCTGCTATATAAATCTCATGGCAAAGTGATGTAAAATTTTCCAGTACTACTGTGGTTTCACAGAAATGAGTGCATCTTCTAACTTGAATCTGAGGTTTTACGTGTGAGAGACTTGTTCCTGTTTGCGGCTGGTCAGAAATATCCCTTGATAACCAGTCAGTCAAGGCTGGTCCTCTCCAGACTGCCTCTGCTGATGTGACAGAAGGGTCCACAGCATGAGATGGCAGCTGGGGACTGTGCCTTCTGCAGGACCCGAGAGTTTCGGTGCTGTGCGTCCAGGTGTGCCCAAGAGCTTCCCCACCTAACTGCCCAGCACTGGCTCAGGGCTGGAAGCATCAGTGCTGGGCCTGGATGATGCTGTGCCCAGGTTAATAAGCCCTGCCAGCTTTAATTGGTGTGTTTGGAAAAAAGGCAGCTGCTGTGCATCGTTAGCATAATTTATTTCCAAATTTGATAATCCACCTAGTATTAATGGAGAGCTGACTATAATTATTTTTTTCTGGTTAGACTAGTTGCAGAGTAAGTCATATTGCATTGTGTTTTCTTTCTCATATGTTCCATTGTAACTTTAAAGAACGTATTGCGTTATACTTCCTTTTTGGCTTCATACCTTATACTTTACAAGACCCAGCCAGAATCTAATGTGCTAGTCACATGTTTGCTAAGTCAGCTGAGTCTATTTATGCATTTAACACAGCGTCTAATATTCTTATTCTTCTTCGTGCTCAGTGGCAGAGAAATCTTTGCATTATGAATGACTCCTAGAGGTGTAATAATTTACCCTATGTTGTGCAGCTGTCCTGCATAAATATGGAGGTATATTAAATAATGTATAAATAATATATAACAGCAATAAATCACTGCAGATTTATTCTTTGCAAGTAAAGGATCTGAAAAATCTCACTACTCTCATTACTGGAAGCATCCCAAAACTTTTTTTTGTTAGTATCTGAATAAATTGCTGGTTAAATTAATAATAGGGCATCTAATATACAAGATAATTCTTGGACACGTAGAGAAGGATGATCTTGTGATTTTGTGTATGACCCACAAGGTTATACCAGGCTGAAATGAAATTCCATTGAAATTATTTATTGCCATGTAACCAAGATTTGATGCTCTGTGTTTTAATGTAAAACACATGGCTTTGTTTATTTCCATTAAACACATCAGTAATATGCCAGAATGGGTAAGTACAGATGTACTGACTGGTGGGATGGATCGAATTAAAATCTCTTTGAAGGTGAAGGGTGTAACTGCCATCTTTAATTTAATGTAATTTAAGGACAATTAAGTTCCCTCATGTAACCAAGTGCAGCAACAGCCTCCATCCAGGCCCAGAATAAGAATATGGTTTCAAAACCCAGAGTCTCTGGTGATAGTACTGGCTAGAAGTATTGCCACCACTGCCCCTGTCCTGCAGTGCACGGCCTCTGGTGGTGTTGGCACAGTTCTTAGTTTGGGAGCTTGCCTGATGAAGGGCCTTGGATTTAACAGATCGAGTTTGCTTTAGAAAGAACAGGAGTAAGCAGACAACGGGTAAGTTGTTGGTAGGGAGAAGTATTGAAATATTTTAAGTTAATATTGTTACCTTTTGCCCACAGTTTCTACAGCGCTTGGGCAAACACTAAGATACAGGCTCCTCTCTCTTTTCAGCTGTGCTTCTTGTATGTTGCTCCCTAACCTAGCAGACACTTCTCCTATTCAAGGTGATGGTCCAGTGGAGTTTAGGGGTATCCGAGATAGCATGAAAAACCTTACTGTGAAATCCATGTGACAGAAAGACTAACACAAGTGCTTCAGCAAAGAAATCCTCATGTGGTATGGTTTTGTAGATTAAAATAAGAGACATCTAATGCCTGGCATGTAATTGTTTTATGAAATGCTATTAAGTAACCTAGGATACTAGGTGTGAAGGTTACCAAAGGGCAGAGTAGTATGTTGCAAGTGCAAGTTGGATCTTAATGTAGGACTGTCAGCTTAGTGTCAGAGGGAATGCTGACTCAGAGCCCTTACTTATAAAAGAACTGTCAGTCTTTTAAATACAGTGTTAGTACAGATATGAGAAGTGAATGCACTTAATGTTGTCACTGTGTCTAAGGCTAGCTTTTTATCTCTCTCTCTCTTTTTTTTTTTTTTTATCATGAGACCACCTGAACCAACCAGGCGCTGCACTCCTGTATTTGCTTCTGAACAAGAGAATTGGAAAGTTCATGTTGTCTTAACTTTGATCACTCGTTTTGATTCACCTTCCCTTAGCTTCTTTCTATGGCTGCTTAGGCTAAAAAATCTGAACAATAAATTCATAATACTTAAATATAGTAGAACATACCCTAAGGCCTATTAGAAGTCCACAAAAGTCTATTAGAATTTTTATATCCCTTTGGGCCTTCCTGCATGCTCTTTGGGCTCTTTTTTTTCTGCTTATGTGGTGTAGCACAAGGGGGTCCTGGCCCATAAGCGAGGCTGCTGCAGACTACAGAGGCCCCAAATGGCTCTCCTGGTTGCTTCTCCCTTGAGCGGAGCCTGCCTGTGCTGCCCAAGGCAAAGGCAAAGCAGGACGTGGGGATGCAACAGGTTGTCATTTTGTGTTTTCAGAGAAACAGCAAAAACCCCAAAAGATGATACAGAACGCAATGAGGAAACTCTAGGCAGCACCCAAATGGCCACTGATACCACAATCGGTGTGTTTCCTAAAGGGGAGTGACTCCTTCAGGCAGGCTGCCAAGACGGTGTCACGAGCATGTACACAAGCAAGGGCTGGTGTACCAGGAAAATCCACTGCTGCATGGCTGCCCAGGCAGAGGATTTGGACACCCCCAATGTAGCTCAGCAGGAACCATCTCACTAAACTCTTTGTTCCTCTACAGCGCTCAGATGCTTTCAGCTTTACAAGACCAGTTTCCAATTTTTCTTCTTGTAATGGCCACTTCAAAGTTATTCTGCTGTCTGGAGAAAGCCAAATACTGGAAACCTTTTCCTGTCATATGACTGGACCTACTGTTGCAAATGTGGGGCCTGCCAAACAGCCAGAGCTGCACAGTGTGTGCTCTGAGACGCTCCATCCAGCATTACTGCTGGTGGCAGGATAGTCACGCTGGTGACTTACTTCCATTGGGGGGGGCTAGTCAGGAGTACAAGGGGAGCAGAGATTTGAATTATTGTAGTTGAGGTTGCAAGCCATATATTGTTATTACCTTTCATAGTATTATAGCTCGTAGACTGTCTTGTCAGAGATGTGCTGGTCTTACCACATGAGTGAGAGCATGGCCCCTGGGAAGACTGGCTCAGGGCCAGGCTACCGCTGTTAGCAAAATCATTTCTTCCAGTTGGCAAACATCTCTCAGTGCACTCGTGAAATTTTTCCAGGATAAGGGCCACCATAAGCAAAGTACAAGCAAGACATAGAAACTGCAGTTGTAGTTTAACCCCAGCCGGTGATTGAGCACCACACAGACTCTTGCTTGCTTCCCCCCACCCCAGTAGGATAGGGGAGAAAATTGGAAAAAACCCAGTAATACTCATGAGTTGAGATAAGGACAGTTTAATAGGACAGGAAAGGAAAATAATAATAATAATTGCAGCAATAATGATAATAGTATACAAAAGCAGTGATGCACAGTACAATTGTTCACCACCCACTGACATGCCCAGCCAAATCCCTGAGTTGTACTTGGTGCCACCCAGCCAACCCCTCCCGTTTTATGTACCAAGCATGATGTCCTATGGTATGGAATATTCCTTTGGCTAGTTTGGGTCAGCTGTCCTGGCCATGCTCCTTCCCAGCTTCTTGTGCACCTGCTCGCTGGCAGAGCATGGGAAACTGAAAAATCCTTCACTTAGGGTAAGTGCTACTTAGCAACAACTAAAACATCAGCGTGTTATCATCATTCTTCTCATACTAAATCCAAACCACAGCACTATATCGGCTACTAGGAAGAAAATTAACTCTGTTCCAGCCAAAACCAGGACAGCTTGCTCACTTTATGTGACTATTTGAGCACCTCACATCAACTGTAGAGTTTACCTTGCAGTGGAGAAGCTTTCCCTCCCTTTTGCTTTGCACTATGTGATTTGCAATGCAGGCAGGTGTTTTGTGACCTCTGCAGTGATGCTGTATGTTACCTGTGCACTTGATTACCTGGCTCCAGCCCTGCAACTGTGGAAGCTTGGGTTTAGCCTGTCAAATTCCTAGAGATTAATCAGGCGTGTAAATGTTGGCTGGATCTGTAAATCTTTTTTTTCCAGTTCTTTCAAATTCATTTATGGTAACACATTGCTTATCCTTGTTTTTTGTTCACTTTTTAAAAACAGAACATTTAGTTCAATGGTCACATACAGTCATTATCTTTAAATACTCTGTAAATATAAGTGCTGACAAGGTCCTAGATCAGCAAGCATCTGTCTTTGTCAAAACCATTAAGAGTGTGGACAACATGTACAGCAGACAGAGTCAAGAGGACCTAATAATATACATGATTTTTTCTTAGAGCGGGCCAATGGCTCCTAATTAGTTTTTCGCCCTCTCAAATAAAACCTGTGTGAAATAGTAAAAAGAAAAAAGCCCCAAGCAGAACAGCAATGCGTGTCCGTGACTGGGAGAACATGAATAATAATGCAGTGGAAAAACTTCTTGTCAGCATTTAGACTAGCTTAATTGCTTTGCAAGAAATCAATGACAAAAGAAAAGTCTCCAGAATTTTTCAACCCTTGCCTGAACAGAATTTCTTGTATATGCAGTGCTCCAGAGATTTTCTTGCATTTGATTTAACCTGCGTCGCAGCATTGCCAAATGGAGCAATGTTCAGTACTTTGAAAACTAAATTGAGAAAGAGAAGCTTGGTTTCAAATAAGCGCTCTGGTTATTGTTATTTTTGAGTCGAGATCTCTTCTGATTTACACTGTTGTACATTCAGATTGGTGCTGCTGCCACATGTGGTTTTACAATGTTGTAGCCTTGTTGGGCAGGTTTTCTGTGAGGGGCTCCCGGGGCTGTCAGCTCCCCATCCGCGCTTCCCTGAGTGACATGGGCTTCTTGCTGCAAGATGAGAAAGGTTTTGGTTTTGCTGGAAAAGGACCAGTCCTTACAATTGTGGAAGGAAAAGCAAATGCAAGTCAAAATCTAAATGCTCACAAATCAGGAATCAGAGAATTAAATCTCCACAGTAGTTATTTTGACCTAAGTTCATAATTTTTGCACAGTTCTAAGCATTTTAAGAACCCCAAGGAATTATTTTTGGACACGTTGTCAGATGCAAATACTAGTAAAAAAAAAAAGGACTAGTGCTTTGGGAGTAATTCCAGGGATATATTGAGGAACAGCTGGTTTAGGTTTCAGTGTGTTGCCTCCATTATGTTGTCAAACCTGGAATAAGTGAAAATAGATGAAGTGTTTAATGCAGAGATTCCCAAACTCTGGCCATTTCTATGTCTCTCTCTACTCTTTGCCTCTACTTGTGGATCCAGATGCTGACTCCATGGTAGAACAATGGTGAATTGCATCATCTTTCTTAATATAAGTGAGAGGAGATTCTCACAATTATATAGATGCTAAAAGGTTGCCTCCTATGAGGACATCATGTAACTACATATACTGATTGCTTACAGTTTGTTTTATTTCATATGTACAAATGCTCTGTTCTTGCAAATATTTCAAATTAGGTATACAAAATCCTTCTCTAAGCACTTTAAAATTACTGGTATATTGTCTTGCAAAAATCTCATTCTGATTAAAACTCAGTGTTAAAAACAATTTTGCTCTTTGTCAGTCAGTGCAAAATTATATAATTGGCATATGTGGGTGGCTTTTGCGAATAAGCTAACGGACACTGCTTCCATGTTGCTAATCCTATGAACAGCTTTTGTTTACCATATGCCTAATATGGCCAAAGTTTCAATTAATCAAAATTATTAGAATCCTCTTGTATTACATGCATATTTAGACAAAGAGATGCTGGTGTGATCGATGTAGAGTTTTTACCTCTTTTTAACCTAGCCGGTACTTGTTGAAGCAGAATTTCATTTTGGCACATACAAGTTATCAAAGTCCCACCCGGTGTGAAATATATATATACTGTAAAAATACTTGTAAATGTTAGCCTACCTAGGTTTTCGAAAGAAAAATAGGTAAATAACATAGTTGATAGAGACTTTTTTTTTGTCAGGAGGGTGTGTCTCCTGTTTCTACAATCTGCAGGCACTTCGAGTACAAAAACGAGGCAGTATTTCTGTTATTAGGCTTCATTACCACCGTAAGGCAAAAGCAATTGCTTTATGTGGAAAACTGTGATGGAAATCTGTATCAACAACAGAGGAAGAATTTACAGCTGGAAAAGTGCTTTATAATTAAAAGAAAACAATGCATCTTCCCGTGATACTGAGCAAATAAGAGCCTAATTTGCAGAAGGGTGTCTAGAAGTACGGGACTCTGTAAGACAGACCAATATATTGTGGAGAGGACCATTTCCTGAGACATGTGCCTTTTCCCGTATACAGTTCTAAGGCAAGGAGGGTTTTCTCTCACTGATCTAGATCAGGTTGTCTTATGCTACTTGAGTACTAGTTTAGGCTTATCAAATGGTGTGAGTGTGCATTAAGTCCACACTGGTGGGATTAAGCATATGCCTGAAGAGAAGCACACACGTTGTTTCAAAGGGCTGCTCTGCTGCACTGGCATCTCCATGACGTCTCAGTATAAAGGTCCTTTCTCTTGCATTTTGCCATTTTATCTTTTCATTTTTGTGATCCCTTCTTTGTTTGTAGAAGCTGATTTAGCTGCATCTTGCAAATTCATTTATGTAGTCAAGAGACAGGGGAAAGAGATTACTCTGTCTGCATAGCATATTAAAAGAAGAGAGTAAAATGCTTTTCTCCCTCAAAACAGAGCTTCAGGGGACTGTTTTTTATCAGCAATAGTAAAATGAAGGTTGAGTGACCTCAGAGGTAGGAAACACTGTTATTTCTCTCCTGTATTTTTATAAGACCTCTAACAGAAGGCTCTAATACAGTGTATATATCAACCTTTTGGGTACAGAAAAGATTCTAAACTTCTTATGAATGTACAGTATAAGCATCTGTCCATTAGTTATTTTCAAGGGCATCCACCTTGGATTGTAGCAGCAAATGCACCAACACTAAGCCAAACATCTTTTTCAAATGGAAGTGAGGGAATTAACGAAAATGTGCCCACAAATTTAGAATTGTACTGATTAAAAGTCACTGGGATCCTCTATTTGTGTCTGGAAAGGGAAAAGATGAGGTAGTTACCTGATTCTGAAGAAAAAAGACATGGAAGGTCAGAATTTGCATTCAGGTGAAGATCTCCAGAGAGGTTTTCTTGTTTTTTTCTGGCTTTCCTGGGGATAGCTCAAATGTAACCATTTCTTGAAAGCTGGTAATTCTTACGTCTGAGCATGTTGCAGATGTTGGAACTGTATTTCACTGCCACTGATACAAATGCTGCTGTTTAAGGAGACTGATAAAATATACCTTCTAAATCAGCTTTGAGGTTGATATAGCGATCCTCACTCAGACAGGGATCCCATGAGTTCGCAGAATACTTGGTTGCACAGCCCAGAACACATACTAGTGTTGAATTACAGCTTATTTCTTCGTCATGAACTTACCTTTGGAAGTTTTACTCCTAAAATCTGTTTCTACCGTGTGAATGAGCTAAAGAACCATATGCCCTGGACCATTAGCTTTTGAAAACAAAGGAGATTTCATGACTGTGCACAATAATCACATTCAGAAGGAATTATTGCAAAATTAATTACTATTTATTCTGTCAGAGATTTGCAAGGGAGTTTCTGTAAAACTAACAGAATACTCATATTTCTTTGGTGCTTTTTTGCCCTATATTTAATGATATGCTTGCATTTCTTCCTGGCTTATGAGCGGATTCCTTGTTCATTTCTTGCCAAGTTCTATAGGAGATGCTGCACTTTCATGGATGTCATTGACTTTGTCCCAATCCATGTCTGATTTGTCCCAATAATGAGAATTTTATTTGTGACTTCTGTGAGAGCAGGAATAGAAAGATGAACAAAAATCTTCTTGCCTTTGGAAGAAAAATATCCTTGGTCTCAGCAAATACTCTTTTTTCTTTAAACTGAGGAGTTTAAATGATATTTTTTAAAGTTAGCTTCCACAGACCGTATATAGACCAACATATTCTACTGGGTTTTGTTTTTTTAAATAGAAGGAGTCATCATTTGTATTTAGAAGAAACACTCAAGTCACATTTTCCACTATCACTGCAGAGAGAAAGACAAATTGTTTTTCCTCTCAAGTTCTTGCAGTTTGATGCTGTTCTTCGCTGTGTTACCATGATA
>WEIS01025758.1:0-11047 GCA_013389965.1 Todus mexicanus | reverse complement strand
GTGAAAGTCAAATGGTGAGTCCCTTCCCCATAGCAGACTCCACGACTGGGCTAGGTGGAACTGCTTTCATTATCAAATCAATTAGATGATAATAAAACTAATTCTCAGTCTGAAGATTCTACACATGCATTTTTAGGTCTGTATTTAAGCTATATTCTTAAAGGGATCTTAGAATCACAGATTTCTGGGGATATAACAAAATTTTGCAGGCAACCATGCTGTGTGGACACAGACACTCATTTCAGGGGAAGTATTTGTGAAATATGTGCTAGCCCATGAGTGTACAAATTAAAGGCTATGTAGAGGTGTAAAGGAGTGATGCTCCTCTGAAGTGCTGGTTAGAGCAATTTTATCAAGATAACTAATGATTTATAAAGTGCATTTTAAAAATGTGCATTTTAATGCCTTGTGAATCAAGAATCAGCTCAGAAATTAATGATTGCTTTTATGGTAACGTACACTTCATAGAGCTCTAATCCTATCACTGAAAATAGTGTCTGCTCCTCCCAAAACAAAGCTATTTCACATTCTTTCATAATTAAAATATGATTTAAAGTAATTGGCCCAGAATACAAAACTGCAATACTTGTAAGCATCCCTTCCATGCAGTCAGGTAGCCAGCTGAGCACACTACGTTTTGCATTTTTAACACTCTTCCCAGTATACAGAGAAAAAAACAGGTAGCAAATTGCTTCTCAGGTGATTGTGCAGGCTCTGATCCAAAGTCCACTTGCATAAACAGGAACATTACCATTTAATTTAACAGGCTTTGGCTCATGCTTCAAGAAATGCACATTTTGCATTCCAAGCTAGCACAGCTCCACTTAATTAGTAAACATTTGAGAAATAACTGGTTATTTCTATATAATAAAATTTCCAGTTACTGACAAGAAAATACAGATTTTTTTTTAATTTTTTTTTCCCGAGTGAAATTAATGTGCACTGTAGATGTGAACTTCACAGATGGAAATTCTGTATTACTGTGTTACAGTGCTGGAGGCTTGTACTAGGGTTTGCTGGAGTTGAGGACTGATTTTTTCCTTAAGACAATGACAGCATGAGGAAGGGTGCTTAACTTCACCAGAACCTGAGTTCTTCAGATCACTTGTTTAAACCTGCACTGTGCGAGTCTCTTATTGTTGAAATGGGAGGGGTTATCAGACAAATTCAACCTATTTTTTGATGCATGTTGTATGTTGAATCCACAGCGGATGTGAATCTGATAAATGCTGAGACTCTACTGAAAGATATGGATATTTACGGACCTGGAAGCTTCTACCTAGTCACCGTCAGAGCACAATAATATCCAGATCAGACAGACTGCAAATGGAAACCACTGCACAAATATTGGAGGTTTGATATGATATCGTAGATTCCATTCACTTTGACAGTTATACATTTTAATATTTTCAACAGTTGCTTGTAAATGATCTCACTTGTGAAGATAAAACGCAATTTTGATGCAGAGTTACTTTTATTCTAAACTTACTTCGGCCTTGACAAGCTTTCGTAGACTTTCCAAACAATAAAATGTATGTGAAAAGCAAGATGCAACAAAGATATCATCAACTACACCTGCACTTCTTTACTTTTGAGGTCACTTTATGCAAGACCAATATGTAACAGAAAAAAAAATAAATGATTAAGTAGCCTGTGCAATGCTAGCTGATAATGGTTCTGGAAGACTGACACCCTGTTCCCCTCCTTTCCTCTTCCCTGCGTGTGCAATCTATTTTGATGAAAAATTGAAGACACTTTACTACCTTTGAATTCTCTTCTCTAGTGTTTGTCTCTTGTGTTTGTTACATCAACTCTCCACTAAGGGTTTGTCAGAAAGCAAACACAAAAAACCGGTATGACAATAAAAGAACTTCTGCTGCGTATTTCACGGTTTCTAGGTATTGTTACTCCAGCTAAAGCCTTTTTCCAGCAAGAGATTGCTGTTGGAGACAGAATCCCAGCCTAGGGCAGTATCAGCACATCCCTTCCAAGACCAAGCTAAAAAGACTTGTCAAACTGTAAGATGGACAGACATGTTGTGCTCCAAGACAGCAGCAATTCCCCAAACATTTCCAAACCTAGAGTGAACAGATGAGCAATTTATATCTTTTAATATGTGCACAAGACCTAATTCTCATCTCAGCTGGTATGAAATGTCTAATGTTTTTAATGACAGAGCATTTGATCACAGGAGAGCTTCATTCTTCATTCATTTGGTGCACACATAGTGCCCTAATTTTTGATATAGTAGAGCTGAATCAAAGGAAGTTCATTGTATCAACATCAGTATTAAACTGAGGTCATAATTTGACCCCTTCTCTGTGATAAGGATGGTAAACTTTTCCAAAATGTCCTATTAAAATAAACCTTAGAAATGAAAAAAATATTCATAGCAATAGAATGCAGCAATGCAGCTGCCTTAAAATGGATTTTACCACTATGCATTCAATTAATGCCACTGCCTCGTGCTATAGTTGGAATTGGACGCTAAACATAAGGGTAAAAGCACAAGTGAAAAATATCAGATTTCTTCAGATTCCTGTTTTTTCTCAACTGTTGGATTCATCAAGCGACCATTAGGCATATTTCATGCTGTAGTTTATGCATCAACTGCCTTACTTGTAATCTGAAATAAATAAGTTATTTCCTAGAAATAGTTTCTAAGCCTCTCTGTCAACTACATAAATTTGATTTGTAATATTAGTTATTCACAGCAAATTATTACTTTTTAAATTTGCCTATTATCAGCATGGCTCAAATTACACAGCACATAATCCACGTATGTTTCGTAAGTTTAATTTTCTGATTTTAGTCAAAACCATCTTTTAATTTAAATGCTGCTATCCATTTTATTGCTCAGCTTGTACTTTGCTTATTGCTGTTTGCCTGCCAAATTCATCTAATCAACACAACAATCTAACTGCAATCAAAGACAGTGGGAGTATTTATAAATCCAGTCTGCTGCAGCAAATATGAAAGAATACAGACTTTACAGTATTCAGTAATAACAACCCAGAGGGAATCAGAGTATCTGCCATTTTCAAAACTTCTTTTCTATTCCTTCCATAATTTCATTTGTACTTTTCTTTATGGGCAAACAGCCATGCTATCTTTAAAGGCATATTGCATATAAAAAACTAAGCTAAATTACCAAAGTAAAAAAGCCAGAAAGTCCATATTTGCAATATGTTTTCCAACCGAGCCAACCCTTAAACAAGAGCAGGGTATACATTTCCTGTCCATGGCAAGGAGAGAGAAGATATTGTGGCTTATTTCCTGCCCAGCTCTACTGCACAGCCCCTCTCTTTAGTCTGCGCTTGACAGTAGGACACGTTTCCTTTGTTGCAGAGATGCAGACCAGCTCGTGGGCAAGGGACTGGGCAGCAGCCCGCTTCTTGCCCGGTTTTAGGGAGTGCTTTTGGCAGCATGGTTAGAGCAGTTGTCACAGCCTTTCATTTTATCATGCCCTTCTTACACAACTGGGCAGGGATTAACTGTGGGCACAGCTACTCATCTCTCCTGAGCTTGAGTGTCCTCCAAGTTCTATTTGATCCTAGAGAATGTGGAAACAAGGGGAAGATACCTCCACCAGAGCTTGCTATAGAACATTAATGCACAGGACAGATGAATTTGCCTGGTAGACTGAAAATAGGCCTTTCATATCTTAGGTATCATAGATATTTTAGATATCATTAGATATTACTTCTACTCTCTATACTCCTTTCAATGTTTTTGCTTCCTCCCCACCACACAGGACAGTGAAACACTAGGCTATACCCCTTTTTACCTCCTATTTCAACATATGAATTGATGTGTTGGTTAACATGCACTCTCTAATTCCTGCTTGACAAACGAGCTGCTAATTTCTCAACAGCTTTTCTATGACCATGTCCACTGTGTTTTGAGTCTTTCTTAAGCATTAATGCATTTATTTTTATAATGATGGTTTCAAATGCACAGGTATTATCACACCTCTTTTAAAGACAGGAAACCGCAGCAGAGAAATGTAAGGTCAAAGGTTTTTAGTAATTCCAAGTGCCCACTTTGGGAAGCCTAAGACTTAACCCCTTCAAGTGGTTTCAAATACAGTACCATGTGTGCCCTGAGGCTCTAAGCCACAACAATGACATTCAGCATTCAAGCACACTGTGAAATCTTCTGCTAAATAATAAATTATCACAAATTGTCTAGCATCATAATATAATTTTGTGGCACTGTTGGTTATGTCTATGAGTATTAGTTATGCCAAAGAAAGAACTTGAGTGCACCACCTCACCTAGTACAACTTAATTGTCCTTAAACTGTCTGTATGTCCAGATATTTAAACATAGGTCAGTCCCCAAACCCCTATAAAATTTCCTTCATCTCTCAAGCTACTGGTCTCACCTGAGAGAGGAAGTGAATGGATAAAAGCTTGGGGAACAATCAACGACTTTTGTTTTGAACACGGTCTTGAACATGATCTGGCAGGATTATATGGACATGACCCTGTAACCTGTATGGCAGGTGCAGAAATACATCCTAATTCTCCAGGGCAATATAAAACCATTTTCTTCCTACAGATGGTATATATCTACTTACTAGCCTTCTCAACCAGTCTACTCTAGCCTGCTGCATTTTATTCCCACTTTACGGGCAACCCACTTACAGTCTGTTTCTGATCCCATTGAGCAGAAGTGACTCCCATGACTACATGCGTGTGAGATCAGGAACCATCTATAAGTGTGATAACAGAGAAGTGTCGGATCCAGGGTAGTCACAAATATATTTTCATTGTATATGGAGCTGTGTTCAGGAACTTTTAATATTTTTAACATATTGCAGTGTTAATACATTGGGCTGACTACAGGGTAAAAATTGCACAGGTTTTAACTTCAGGGGGTGATAATAGCAAATTTCTGGCTCATAGCACAAATTAGTGATGACTTGTTGATTCCTGCCCTACCAGTAACACATCTCAAATTTTGTATTTTGGTGCTTTTCTAACCAATTATTGGACTGTCAGTACAGCACCAAGAGAGATGTGACTTCTTCTGGTACCATTTCATGTAAATGTTGAGGGGTAGCATGGGAATTTATGCAAGAGAGCTCGTGTTTCTGAGCAAGCTTGAGTTGCTTTTAAGAGGACCTGTCAGAGGGCAGAGTTTTGTGGAGGCAACTGAAGTTGCAAGGAAAAAAAAGCTATTTGTTTCTTTGTTTGTTTCAGTCTGGTTGAATGTTTTAGATTGAAAAACGCTTCTAGGTTTGCTGGGTTCATGGAAACTATTAACCCAATCATACTTTAGAGTCAATTCTCAAGTATTGCCAAACTGAAGAAACAGAGTTGCCCTGATTTACATCACCAGCTGATCTGACCCTAAAAGTTATTTGACTTAACCAATATTTGGGTGAATTGCTGCTTTTGGGGCAATTTTCTGTAATCTTAAGGTTTGTGTTAGGAAGATTTGCAGTACTCAAACTTTGCAAGAAATTCACAAAACAACGTGACTTGTTAATGTGAAAAAAAGAAGGGAAGAAATTTAATTCAGAAAATAAAATTCTTCTAAAAACCTGAATCTTCATTCAAAGGAAAGATCTGATAAATATTGAGTAAATAAGTTCAAGCTCGTGACAGCTGAAGAACAGTTCAACTTCAGCCATATCATTGTCAGGAAAAACAAATACAAACTTGCCCCAAAGCAAAACAACATTAGAGAAATCAGGAAGAGGACAGATAGACAGACAGTAAGTTATGGACATAAAACTCTTTGTACCAAAACCAATTAACCCTAACCTAAGGCAAGCCTTTTGCTTCTAGCCCTTCCTTTAAAGGTTTTACAATTTATAGCCTGTGTTTCTCAGGGGAGGTCTAGCTCTGCTCTGATTTCACATGTCACAGCAGCACATGTGTAATCCTGCTGCAGCACAAAGCACGTGGTCTGGCTGATACCAGGAAATCCACTTTTCAGAAGTTGGAAATACAGTGGAATGGAGTTGCAACTGGAATTCACTTTCATTGCAACAGGTCATATAGGCATGTTTGCAGAAATAGCAGACTGGAGTGATACTCATCAGAAGTTTGTTGTCCCATCCTGCATTTGGTATCCTTGCAGGGACAACAAACCCATTCCAAACCAACCTGCTACGCTACTGTTTGAAAAGCAACTAGATTTTTTTTTAAAGATTAGATTTTAGAAGTTAGGTTTAGGCTTTCAATGGGCATGTATAGCTGCCATTAATAGCAAGATCGGAAAATGCAATATGTCAACTATTTCATTTAATTACTGCCCTCAAGTACCGTTCAAAATGCATACTTGAAAGTCTCCATGTCATAGAAGCACATCACCAGCTTCATAAAGAAAAAACAAACAGCTTGTATAAACTTTCATGTTCAATGATACTTTGCATTCTGTATTATCTCAAATCACTAGTAAAATACATGCGCACCTAATCTGACTTCAAGTACTCTTGCATTACATTTGTATTCTTAAAAAAAATAAGGTGCAGCTTCCATATGAAAATTTATATAAGAACTAATCTTACAATTTACACAACTTAAAAAATATGTTTACCTGATCCATACTCATTCTATGGAGTCTTCTCTTTGCTGAGCTTTATCTTGGGAGACACCTTTTCTCAAATTCCCACCAGCTTTCTCTTAATTGTATAGTTATTTTCACAACACAGGGCTTGGGTAGGGAAAGTAGTTCTCTTCTTTTGTGGATTCAGAGACACATATACACATACATGAAAAAAGGAGCATCAACAATATCAGGAAAAAAACCCTCAGCATTTTAGAACAGCTTGAGCGAGGCAACATTACTGTTTTATATCATATCCCAAAGCTACACTGCAAGCAGGTGGAACTACACCTGTCATATATTCTTCCCTTCCATCAAAACCATAGAAACACCTGTGCTAAACAATTTCTGATATCCTATTGTGAAAATAGCTTCTAAAATTATCTTATTTCTTGGGAAGAAATACTAGTCCCATGATGGACTGGAGTAAAACAAACAGGGACACTGTTTCAAAGTCACTTAAAGATTGTTTTATTGTATTTTGCCTACAAAGTGCAGCTGTGCTTCTTACACACTTATATTTGTTTACTTGTGAATATACACTACACATCCTAAAAGTGACTAAAAACTCAGAGAAGAAACAACATATTTTTCTAGTGATCGTCTAATTACCTGTAGAGTTTGGAACCCTGCTCATTTAAGGCCATAAAATAAAAAGCTAGTTTATAAGCTGTTTCATGGTACAAATGAACAGCCCACCAGCAAGCCTTATCCATAAAATATGGAGATGAAACCACCAAAAATGCAGTTTGATAGAGTATGAAAGACATTCGTGCAAGTACCCTTCTCAAAACAGATACCTGATTTCAGCTGCTTATTCATGCTTATGTTTTCTCATTAAGAAATATTAGATTCTACACCATTTGAGATCCTAAGCACTAATAAGGAAAATTATTATATGAATGTGTAGTCACTTCAGTCAAAAGAATGTCTTCAGACAAAATAGACAGAATAGATGACTTCTTACTTGAAGAAAGGCTACCCAAAAATATATGCTGTTCCCCTAGATGATCTTTCTGCAACTGATCTACAATATAGCTGCATACGAAGATCTGAAACAACTATTTCTATATAACTAATGAATTCAATCCAGTCGTGTGCCCTGAGATCCTCTTACTCCCTTTAGGAAGGGTTCTGCTATACTGGAGGTGTTACAGAGACAGTGAACAGAAGACTGGCTTATTACAATCCAAAGATTATATTAGGTGAAAAAAAATATGGAAACATTCTATCCAGCCTCATTTAGCTAAAACAATCTTATTCAGGCTGTGACCTCACTATGAATATTACTGAGCTTCTAGTCTGCAGTATGCTATCCTTCTACTTTCACAGGAAGTTACTTTTCCCTTTATTTAATCAGAGAGATGGTTTGAATTTGAATACTCATTTCCTGATCTGTCCCTTCCCTACTCCTTCTGCTTCTAGCTATAACCCATAGTCTGATCTTCACTACTCTCCTTTCTGTAGTACTCATCCCCAGCCCAGCACCCTCCCACAGACCCGTTACCTACTCGTCTGGGCAAGTGGCAGCACATGCTGTACTTATCTGCAAGCTATACATGTACTGATGGCCAGGAAATGCACAATGAATGACCAAAATACTCACAGAAATGCTAAGATGCTTAAGTCTGCACACTTTTCCCTACATCGGGCTGTTAGTTCACCAACCTGCCCATTTTCACTGAGGTGGTACCTTTGTAACCTTTAATCCCGTCAAATTTAGGAGCTAGACAGAGACAAACTGACCTAAGAATATTTTTCACTAGTGAAATCATACAAACCTTGTTTCCTCATGTCCTGGTTTGGGTTAGAACAGAAATTCTNTCCAGCTCCCGGTTCCCGGCTGCTGCTGGGCCCTTCCACAGCATCAGTGGGGATGGATTTACCAGTGGTGGGGGGGTGGGTGTTCGATACTGGTTTTGTACATATTTGTATGTATTTACCTTTTATTATTACTATTATTATTATTTTCGTGTTTTACTAAAGCTGTTCTAGTTTCCTAATCGATAAGCCTCTCTCCTTTATTTCCTTTCTTCCCTTTTTGGGTGAGGAGGGGGAGAGACCGTTCTGCTGCAGATTTGAGGGTGCCCGGACCCCAAACTGTGACACCTCCAGACATTCATTCTCCCTACATGACATAACACCCGTATGACTAAAAACCACGAGGATGATACTCTGGGGGAAGGAAAAAGAAATCAGTACAAGTAAGCACTAAAAAAAAGTATTTAAACAACAACAGCATGGGGAGCAAACGGAAATAATTTTTCCTGCTATCAGAGTAATATCAGAAGCAAACATCTGCGTCACCAAAATGCAAAGAAACCTTACGCAAATTAAAGATCTCAGTAGTAAGTATAAATAAAACAAACATGAAACATTCAGGACTTGAAATGCGTTACCAAGAAATGACCAGGCATTTCACAGAGTGTTGGTTCCTAGAGCTGCTTGAGAGACAAAAAAGGAAAAGAAAAAAATAAAAGAAAAATCAGCAACTGTTCATCCATAAAACTTCAATATGACAAACCCAAATGCTTGTCCAACACTCAGAGTTCATGATTACCCCTCCTGTTTTAAACTAAGATTTTCAAACCAACTTGAGTGAGAAGATGGCTTTTCTTCTCCCTCATTGTCTAATGGGAGACAGGGAACTTGAAAATCCGTCATTACATTACAGATTTGAGAATTTGTGATATTTCTGTACACCCAAATGAAAAAAAAAAATCTCTTCAAGTCATGTTACACAGCTAATTCCTCATGATTCACAAACTGGAAGCTATGCTGTAGCTGCAACTGCAAACAACCAGTATACTAGAAATGTCCAGAATCTAGTTGCAAAAGGGCATAGAAGGAATGCCAAAATAAAGTTGGCAGAAAACAGTTTAGCAAATCTCATTAACACATTGCAGTACAATCTTGTAGGTTAATAAAGACAGATATTTAATGCACGTTTAATTGACATACAATTTTTCAGCATATACCAGGGAAAAGTTTTATACTATAAAAGTACTGACAACTGGAAGTTATCTGCAGAATTTTTTAAGTACTTGCAGATGTAAATGTAAATTACTTTTCAGACAAACCAGTCAGTGCAATGAAAGTGGTTCTTAATAAAACATGAGTGCAGTTGGGTTTTGCCAGTTAGTTTCAGAAAAAAAACATATTTTTTTTCTAGCCAATATGTATCACTGCGCAACTGCATTTTGCTATTGTACATTCTGATTATCTTGATTAGTTATATCCTTTGTTTTAAAAATGTTTTATTACTTAGGTTCTTTTGAAATTAAGATATACATTTCTTTCAGCTATGCATCATGACCTACAAGTATAAAAACTGTTTTTGTAGAATTACTCTTACATATTCTCAGAGAAAAGAGTAAAACAAATGATAGAGCTCACCTCTTATAATATCCAAAATGCCACTTATCACCACACAATGGCAATATTTCACAAAAGCATTAGTTGTCAAATAATATTTAATCAAGCTTATTTTGGGAAACAAGAGTCACTTGAAACTCAACAGCAAAAGGCGGTAGAGGGGGTACCCATTTTCAGATAAAACAAACCTTTCCAACTTCTATGGACAAAAGCTAAACAGACATCATGTTTTCATCCCGTCTTTGTGCTGGAAATGTGAATAAGGTATATGAAAAAAGACTATGGAGGGCACACAATACACTCTTCCTACTACGTCGTAGAGAAAAACCATGTATTCACATGCTTAAAGTCAGTAAACAACATGAAGTCACTGGAATTATTTGAGCACTTAAGTAATTCTTAGAAGTAAGATTACAAAGGTCACTTGTTCTCTGTCATGATTAGCAGTGTAATACCAAACCTCAGAGGAAACAGTTTCTGAGTCTACAAGAAGCCAGCTTGAAGAAAGAGATGTGATTCTGAATTTGAAAAAGGCTAAAAACCTGGCAAATAAATTGCTAATTGGAAGATATGTCTAATATTTGACTGTTTCAGTTCAAAGGTAGTTTAGGATGGTACATGAGAAGCCATCTAGGTGGCACAAAGGTTGCTTTTGTGCAACAAAACCAAGCTCATCACCATTCAAAGTATTTCAATGAAACACGTCACTTTCTTAAAAATTAAAATATATATATTGGATCAGTCTAGGAATTTTGAATAGTGGGGTTTTTGATACACTGACAAAGAACACCAAAGACAAAGTGAAGCACAGTTCTCCTGGAAAGTACACTAGATACAGTAGCCAAGCAAATCAAATGACTTCCTCAAGTATTCACTCTGTTGAAATGCATGACTAAATACTGACTGTGTTATATTGATGATTTAGTCTAACATGGTAATATATATACACTGAATATCTGCACCTTTTAAAAACCTATCACTGTGGTTATGTAAAATCACAAATTAGAGAATAATTTATCTTAAAGCAACAAAACTTGTAGACCTGCACAGTGATTTTCAGATGGAGTGAGTCTTGACAAAGCACACCTGTGAGTAGCCATCTGAGATGGACT
>WEIS01025752.1:17220-40684 GCA_013389965.1 Todus mexicanus | reverse complement strand
TGTATCTTAATCCATTCTCAATGCAAATGTTGAATGGGCTGTTTTTTAAAGTTGTCAGTTGTGAAATACTTCATGTTGTCACTAGAACTTGGCATTTGTGTGGTGCCAGGTGAGGCAGAGCAGGGCCGGAGGGGGGAGAGGCTGGGCTCGTGTCCCCCCCCCATCACTGTGCTGCTCCCAGGAGCTGGCTCTGACCTCCCCAGTCCCCTCGGTCACAGCTCGGTTTGTGTAAATGTCTGAACAATTCTTTGTAGATAGTGAAATCGAAGAGGAATCTGAAGAAGATGAAGATTATATCCCCTCAGAAGATTGGAAGAAGGTAAATACTAAGGGCTGTACCGAAAGCCTGTATTTCACGAATACTGAGTGGTGGTGGTAGGTCCTAGGCTGGACTCGATGGTCTAAGAGGTCTTTTCCAGCCTTAATTATTCTACGATTCTATGATCTGTTACCTAGTAACTCTGAGCTCCATAGATCATAAAATCATGGTAGGGGTTGGAAGGGACCTCTAGAGATCATTGAGTCCAACCTCCTTGCCCAAGCAGGATCACGTAGGGCAGGCCACACAGGAATGCATCCCGGTGGGTCACCCAAGTCCTCTCCCTATAGCTAAGAGTTCAGATAGTACAAAGTGTTAAAGACCCACCCAAATAGTCATAAAATCTATTTCCCTGTAATTCCTGTTCACTGCATGTTTAGATTTTGAACAAGTTCTAAGGGGTTAAAATAAGATGTGGTCATTCCGTAGCTTGCTAACAAAACCCATCGCGGCTGTGGTTGCTTAACTTCTCGTTTCTGGTGTTTCGAAACAGGAAATCATGGTGGGCTCTATGTTTCAAGCCGAAATTCCGGCTGGCACGTGCAAATACAAAGAGAATGAAAAAGGTGAGACTTAGCACTGTTACTATTATCGTGACGTTTGGGATTATTTTCTGCTGGGGAGAAAGGAAAGGTTTGATCGATGTCAGCGTGTCCTGCAAGATAAAGGAGCTCCTTCAAGTCAAAAACAGAACCCTCACCTCAAACTATAATTCCTCCTGTACCTCATCGTCAGAGCCTGAGCCTTGGAAGGGGAAAATAAGGATTTTATTGCTGGCCTGTTGCCCGCTGGCCGCTGTATTCTAGTGTCCGTGAGCTTTCTGTGTGGCTTGTGTTAAACTCTTCACCTGATGTAGTTTGTTTAGGTAAAACTTAATAGACCATAAAGAAATCATGTGGTTGGAATTGGAGTAACATGTTAAAAGAGGTGAAATGGCACCAGCAGCTTTGATGATCGCATTTTATATCTCTTCAATCAATGTTAAAGAGCCTCTTGTTCAGTTTTTGAGCTGTGTTTTTTGTCTCCAGGAACTTTTTCTCCCCTCACAGCCAGAGTTCTGGCTGTACGCTGTCACTGTAATCCAGGCAGGAGATAGACCCAGGTTAAACCCAGCCGCGAGCTTAAGAGAAGCAAATTCTGCTGCTCGTTCAGCCCAGTACTAAGAATTCTTTACACTGCAGGACAGTTTGAGGCTGCCTCTTCTGTAGATTTATACAAGTTAGTTTGTAAACTTACCAGCACAAAATTTGGTGCCTTCCTAGAACCTGAGCCTAAACTCAAGTGGTGGAAGTTGTCTTGCTTTGAGCTCCAGGTTGCTTTAGCTGCTCTGTAGCCCGATCTAACTAGAAACTGCCTAAAAAGAGACAGAAACTTTCTAAAAAGAGCTGGAAACTGCAAAAAAAAGGTAGAAACTACCTAAAAAGAGATAGAAGCTGCCTAAAAATAAGTAGAAATAGCCTAAAAATAAATAGAAATAGCCTAAAAAGAGCTGGAAACTTTATAAAAAGAGCTAGAAACTGCCTAAAAAGAGCTAGAAACTGCCTAAAAAGAGCTAGAAACTGCCTAAAAAGAGCTAGAAACTGTTGAAAATGAGCTAGAAATAGCCTCAAAAGAGCCTCAATCCTGCTGTGGACTGAGATCAGGCTCACGCTGAAGCTGACGCATCCTGTCGGCTCTGGGCTGTGTAGCCAGAGAAGTTGTAATTTCAAACTACGTGAGAAGTCGGGAGCTTCCAGTAAAAATAGCAAATGGCAAATGAGCAAACATCTGCTTTTGAGCTGTGAAGAACTTGCTCTTTGGAGGCTTTTCCTGCTTCTGGCTGCAGATAGAGCTTGAAGTACACCTGCAGTAAATGCTGCATTCCTGGTCACCTGCGTTCCCGGGTATTTACTCAGCTCCAAGTGGCTTCTGGCCTCCAGTAATAAAAAAGATCTCGCTGCTTTGTGCCTTGCAGTAACCTGTATAAAGCCTTTTGTCGTAGCCTCGCGCTTTGCAGAGCAGGGAACCTACGTCACGGGCTAAAAGCGACGAGGGGCAAAGTTAAATTTTCCCGAATCCTGCTGGAGCTATTCTAGTTTTAGATCCCAGCGGGGTGTTCTGTCTATCTTCTACCCCTTCTTTCCTTGCTGCTGTGTTTCGGAGATCATCTTTGCCAGCGCTCCAACCGGAATATTGATGACGCTCCGGAAGTGGAAAGAGAAGTCACAGAATCACAGAAAGTTCAGGATTGGAAGGGACCTCGAAAGATCGTCTAGTCCAATCCCCTGGCCCAGAGCAGGATCACCTAGATCAAGTTGCAATGTCTGAGACGATGTGTTCGGTGTTTCCATGTACTTATCCCGTCATTTCAGTTGTTCTCGAACGAAGGGGAAATTCTAGCTGGGAAATTCCTGAACACGGAGGTGTCTAATCCTTTCACAGCCGGTCCTGTAAGGGAAAGCACAAAAATGCTGGAACTCTGAAGAATAACTGAATGTCTCCTTTTCCGAATGTCTCCTGACATGCTCCTGTGAGCCAGGAGCCACCATGCAATCTATGCTACGTCAATTAGTGGACGGGATCTCTGAGAAATCAGCCTGGAGACCAAATGAGCTGCTGCTAAAGGCTTTCAGGTTATGAAAAATGTACAGAATTAAAAGATGTATTTTGAAAGGAAGCAGTTCTTCACTGTGAGGGTGGTGAAAGACTGGCCCAGGCTGCCCAGGGAAGCTGTGGATACTCCATCCCTGGAAGTGTTCAAGTACAGGCTGGATGGGGCTCTGAGCAACCTGCTCTAGTGGGAGGTGTCCCTGCCCATGGCAGGGGGGGTTGGAACTGGCTTTAAGGTCTCCTCTAACCTAAACCATTCTATGAATCTATGAAAATGGAAGGATAGCCCTGAAAACTGAGAGGTGCTGAGGCTGCTTTCCCGACTGTTGTCATTCATCAGCGTCGCGGTGCACTTAGCTTGCGTCGTTACGGGAGGCTTAGAAGCCGTCCTCGGTTATCTCCTGGAAAGAACTGTTGCTTCTGCTGCAGTTTGTGTCCCAAGATACCGAGAATCTTTTTCTTAAATGAGCAGCCAAACGTCAGATTAGAATCACTGAACTGTTTTGGTTGGAAGAGACCTTTAAGCTCACGGAGTCCACCCGTTCCCCCAGCCCTGCCAGGGCACCACTGCCCCGTGTCCCTCAGCACCACATCTCCACGGCTTGGAAACCCCTCCAGGGATCAGGGGGACTCCACCCCTGCCCTGGGCAGCCTGGGACACCCCTGGGCAACCCTTGACAGCAGGGAAGGACTAGTCTTTGAAACAAAAAGCTCCTAGGAATTTGTTGGGAGTTTCCAAAGAGCATTTGGTTGGTGAAATGAAGCTGTCGTTCCCTGTGCTGACTGTGCTTTCCCAAGTGTTTCCTCCCTTTCTCTTGTCAGAGCAGCTCATGGAGCTAATGGAACCAATGATAAAATTACTTTCTTGCTGGATTTTGTTTGTCTTTCTTTGGCCACAAGCAAGGTCTGGATATTTTCCTGGTTCTAGGTTTTTTAATAACCTGAATTTTACTTGGTTTCGCTGTACTAGTGTTGTAATCCTGCAAAGCTCGTGGGCTCCTCAAAAATACAAACAGGAGATAATTCAGAGGCTCTGTCATTTGACCACATTTCTCCCATTAAGTTCAGTTCACTCTGGCTTCCCTGGTCTGAAAGCTCCTGCAAAAGCTCTGCAAAAGCAGGAGCGATTTGGGAGTATTAAAATTCAGTGATCTTTACCTGAGTGATTTTGTTCTACAGAGTATTTCTTGGAAGTAATAACAAGGTCTGAGCCAAGTTTCCTTTCAGGAGCCGTTTGACTTCAGATCATCTGGCATGTGGGTGTCATCTTCCCTGGAGAAGTAGCCAGACCTTGTTGCTGGCTTTTGCCAGCCACGTTAGCTGAGGCTTTTCTATCTAGAGGTCCAGACACCTGGGGTGGGAGAGGAGGGTTACACCATTTTTGGTGGCGTGCTTTTTGGTTCTATGGGACTGGTAGCATCCTGGTCATTGGAATCACTGACCATCCTTTATCAGTCCTCTTCTGGATTAACCTTGGTGTTCTCATCATCTCCCAAGGGTTCATAATCACAAGTGTTGTAAGAGAATTAAATGTCTCAAGTGTTGTTTCAGCTTGCTTGTCTTTTTTCCTGCTGTTAATTCAGTGTATGAAAACGATGACCAGCTGCTGTGGAATCCTGACTTCTTACCAGAAGATAAAGTGATCGAGTTCTTAAATGAAGCGTCGAGGCGTACGGGTGATGAGAAGGGCCTAGATGCAATTCCTGAAGGGTCACATATTAAAGACAATGAGCAGGTACGTGAGAATTGTTAGGATTTGGAGTTTAATCCTAGAGTGGTTTGGGTTGGAAGGGACCTCAAAGCTCATCCAGTTCCATCCCCCCTACCATGGGTAGGGACACCTCCCACTAGAGCAGGTTGCCCAGGATTACAGAATGAATTATCCCTTTGATTTTGATTTTACTCCCGAGATTTAAAATCGTGTTTGAAACAGCTTTATTATCCCTTGGGGAAATAGAAATACGATGGATTTTTTTACCTCTCAACAAATATTAAAGTGTTAACTCAGGCTTAACGTTGTTTTATGCATCGGAGCATTATTTTATATACAAATAATTGGGGATGAATGAGTTCTATTCTTTCAGTAACAGTTTTCTAAAGCTATAAGAATACGTACTTACTTTTCTTCCTTCATTCAAAAAACCCCATCAATTTTCCAGCTGTAAACCCCATCACTTTTACAGCAGGGAATGAAAACGTTTAAATACTTCGCCTGGATGTCTTCTTGGTTATGTAATTAGAGATTTAGAAAACTTAAACAGAGGAAATACGTCTTAGCACTGTCTTAAATTTTATTACATTCATTCAAAGAGTTGATTTTTAGTCTTTTCTTAATAGATATCAGCGACTTACTAAATACGCTTCTGTAGCACAACATAAATCAATTGGGGCCTAGAACATTAAATGTGCCTTTTCCTCTCTCCAGGCATTGTACGAGCTGGTGAAGTGCAATTTTGATACAGAAGAATCATTACGAAGGCTGAGATTCAATGTAAAAGCAGCACGAGGTGAGCGTACACTGAAAGTTAAGTTTATATTGTTGAACTCTTGTTTTATTTGTTCCACGAGTGTTGGGTTTTGCTGTCAGCGAGACTGAGGAGTTTTATTAGAGCTCGACTGCATGTGAGCCGTGAGTATCAGTGCCCCTTTCACTGCAGCCTTCTGCGAATCTCTTCTCTTAGAGGATGGGATTAGCAGATGTCCTATAAAGCGATATATGCTCGAAGAGGGTGTGTAAATTAATTTCCTCTCAGCAGAGCCTGGTATTTACATCTGCGACTTTAATAACAACTTCTACAATCGTTCCTTACCAAGTGAACTGGGCGTTCTGTTCTTTGTTCCTCTAGACCTTCCCAGTCATCAGAGTTAATGGAACAAGCGTAAAAGATAAATGAAGCCGTTCCCAGCTCTAGATAAAGGGGAATGAGCACCTAAACCTTTTATTTAGCAAAGCATAACAGTAAAAAGCCCCTGGCCTTAAAGATGCTGTTGGAGCCTTAAGCATTTCCTGGTTTGGTATCGATCTTTGTACTCGAAGGAACAAGAAACGAAGAGAAGGCACAAGTTATTTTCCTCAGCCATTGATTTGTTGGTTCTCCTTTCAAACCTGTGCCTTCTCCAGAGCTTACTGTGCAAATCACAAGATAAGAATGATCAAACAGAGAAGATTAGTTTGTTCTCCCGCTGATTTAAACCTTATTTACTCGTGACCTTAAGAATCAATAAGGCGAAATTATATTAAGTTCTTAGAATTGTGGCTGAGAGTTACTGGAGGTTTCTTCTGGCTTCAGCGGGGCCAAGATTTCCCACCCCACAGTGTTGTGCAACACCAGTTTCTTACTCTATCTGACTGGAATTAACACCCTGTCATTGCTGGCTCTTGCCAGCGGTAAAGAGGACCTCATTCCTCCTTCCTTCTCCCCTGCTTGTTTCAAGTACCGGGCAACCGGTTGGAGTCCATAGCCTGAACTCCTCTGTGCCGTGTCCTGCTTGGAGGATACCTGCATCTTCTGGCTCTAGAGGCAGAACGGGGAGACCAGGTGTCTAAACCCTTCTGCCTCTTCCTGCAGCCTCGTTATTCCCCACGCAGCAGAGCTGGAGTCACCGACCTCTCATAACAGTCACCAAATNACTGGCCCCAACACTCCCGAGGTGCCTCCGTGCGGCAGAGCAGAGGGGCAGGAGAACCTCCCTCTCCTTGCTGGCACCTGTATTTCTGCAGGGGGTTTTTCCTCCCCATGTTTAGGACCTTACACTTGCCCTGGTTGAACTTTGTTAGGTTTCTCTCTGCCCATTTTTCCCCTCCCTGCCAACCAGCGACTGAAGGCAGCCAAATTTCCCACGGACTCACAAGAAGGGAGAATTTTCCCCGTTGTGCTAGCCGGGGAAATTTCTGGAGGTGGTTCTCAGTCAGCAGATGGTGTAAGAAACCTGATCAGCACATATGTTTTCTGTCACTAGAGTTTTCTTTTATTGACCGTGTGCTTTTTTTTGTTAAGTATTTTCTTTGTTGCATTTCCTCGCTGTAGAAGAATTATCTGTTTGGACGGAGGAAGAATGTAGGAACTTTGAACAAGGGCTGAAAGTCTATGGCAAGGATTTCCACGTGATCCAAGCAAATAAGGTAAATGCTGATTTGAAGCGTGTCCCATTTTTTTTTAAGCAATCTCATTGTAAATAAATTCATGCCACGAGTTTCCTTCACGAATTAAAGCGCTGTCGTTGTACATAAATTCTCATCATCCAGTTCCTTCACGGATTACTGCGTTGCTTCTAGTTTTTCCTACGTATATCTGAAATTGGTTCCTCAAAGTCCAGAATCCTCTGTATCTGTGGCTGTGAACCCAAAGAAATGCACAGATCCTGCTCGCCGTATGTACGGGGAGAACAGCATCCCTAAAATCTTACTCTAGTCTTAAATATTTCTCCTGAAGCTACTCCTTGCAGCACCTCACGAAATCTTCAGCGTCCTTAGAAACCCTTTTAAACTTCCCATCTCAATTTCCGGGCCTCCAAAATGTCGAGTCAGTAGTTGCCACTATTTCTTATGCGGTTAGGAAGAAGCATTACCTTGGAATCTCACCCCTTTTGACTAAGCTGGTAGCTTTTTCTTTTTTTTTTGCCAAAAGATGTCTTTGAATTCATTGGAATCTACGTGGTGCGTATCTCCTAGGTACGAACGAGATCGGTCGGTGAGTGCGTAGCGTTTTATTACATGTGGAAGAAATCGGAGCGATACGATTTCTTTGCGCAGCAGACCCGGTTCGGAAAGAAGAAATACAATCTTCACCCCGGCGTAACGTAAGATCTGCATTATTTTTACATCTTGAATCTCATTTTATACCTTCTTCTACCTTGCTACCTTATGTAGGTATATATTTTATCCCTTAGCTTTATTTTATACCACTCTAATTTGAAATGATTGGACAGCCAAGGGGTTCTGGAGGCCCAGCTTGCAGCAGCGAAACACCCAAGGTGCAAGAAAACCTTCCTAGTGTCTACAAAGTAATCACTGAAACACATTTATTTGGAGTAAGGCCAGCGATTTGAATTGAACAGCTATTTAATTTAGCTTGTTTTCTGTTCACATGTGTCACAGACGTAAGGTTTCCGCAAATCTGCGGGGGTTTTTTAAAGGCTTGTCTTGCTTCACGCACGTGTTTTGTACAAAGACACTAGTCCTGAGCCTCAGGTGGAGTTTGCAGCGTGTCCTGCAGTATACTGTGAATTAGATATTGTGGAGGAAGAATTTTGGCCAGTGCAAGACCCTGCACCAGGGCTTCTTTTGGATGTGAATGGGCTCCTTTGCTCAGTCACATCTCTGCTCGGCGAGGAGGGAAGTGTCCGTGCACAGCGATGTGTTCTCACAGAATCACAGAACGTTGGGGATTGGAAGGGCCCTGGAAAGCTCCTCCAGCCNGGGAGTAGAACCTCTCTCGACCTACTACCCACAGCGAGTGAGTCAACATTTTCCCCTGCCCTTCATTCCAGTGCAGTCATTTTGATACTTTGCACTTTCCGCTGACTCTTTGCAAGGCTTTTTACTATTATTTTTATTTCTCATCTGCTCCTGGCTTTTCTGTTGATCCTTCTTTTTAATATTACTGGGTTTTGAAACGTTTTAGAGCTGTGTGTTGGCCCAGAGCGTGACGCTGAGGTGCCACCTGTAGCTTTCTGAAGCAGAGAGGCACCCGGAGCTGCTGGATTTTCTTCACCAGCTGTCAGGGACTGTTTGTCTCCCCTTCTTCTTCCATCTGTGCGGATTTTCTTCCATTTTTACCCAAATTAGAGCCATTTTGGTTGTTAATCACTTAAAACACTCTCTGATTGTTTTGCATCTGGTGATCAGAAGTGGTGTCGTTAAGGATTGCTCTTGTCTACCCCTGAATGATTTTGCAGATAGATGTGGGAGTTCAGGGCGCAGCATCAGCTCCAGAATAATTATGTGTGAGGATGTTGCCGTTTCTGGAGTTAATCCAGACTAATACCACACGGACAAGGGCTTTACCCACCAGCTTTGTTTGTTTAAGTCTTTCACAAGAGATTTACTATGACTGACCTCAGTCGTGGGGCTGTTACAGATTTCAGGCGTGGAAATGTCTTTAACACCGAAGTCTCGTTCATTTGCTTTTGACTTCACCCCTTTCGAGCCGGGTCGTGCGCAACGCTTCTTTACTTCAAGGGAGCTGTCGCTGCCGCAGCAAATTGCACAAGCTCAGGGCGCCCCTGCCCGAGAGCATCACCCGGAACACACCGTGCACAACGTCACGGCCTGTTGACGTGGGGACAGGCTGAATTCCTGTCAGCCGGCGGCGGCGTTGCTGTGGCCCAACCGTACGTGATCTTAAAAGTTGTTAACTTTGCAAGACGATAAAAGCCCGTGCGTTTTCAGCTGGTGTAAAATGTGAGTCGTTGGCGCCGGCCGCGAACGGTTTTTGCGCAGAATCGCCCCGGTCCTTTTCGCAGCGTGCTGAGCGTGCCCTTTCTGTTGTGTAGAGATTATATGGACCGGCTCCTGGATGAAAGTGAAAGCGCTGCGTCCAGTAGAGCTCCGTCCCCTCCGCCGACAACCTCCAACAGCAGCACCAGCCAGTCGGAAAGGGAGGACAGCACAACCAGCAGCAGCAATCAGAACGGTGAGTGCGTGCCTGCCCCTCCGGAACGGAGCTGCCCCGTGGTCGCAGGTGACAAGCCTAAGGACAAGACCAAACCTATTTTAGTTTTAAATATATTTCCAGGGTGTTAGCAGGCTTAAGGTAAATGGGTTGTTTTTTTTTCCAAAAGCTGCGTGTTCACATGTAGCCAGTGGTCATGTATCGGAGTATCCACTAGAATGTTCCTTTTGAAGGTGGTGGATCTGTTCTTGTCTTCCCTGTGCCAGTGTAGATGTGCAGTGGTGGCTTTGTGAGGAGTCACAGAATCCCAGACTGGTTTGGGTGGGAAGGGACCTTTCAAGCTCATCCAGTGCAACCCCCTGCAGGGAGCAGGGCCATCTGCAACTAGAGCAGGTTGCTCAGAGCCCCCAACAACCTCCCCTGCAATGGGGACAGGGATGGGGCAGCCACCACCTCTCGGGGCAACCTGGGCCAGGCTCTCCCCACCCTCAGCACCAACAAGTTCTCCCTTCTCTCCACTCTCAATCTCCCTCTGGCAGTTCCAACCCATCCCCCTTGTCCTGTCCCCCCAGGCCCTGCTCCAAAGTCTGTCCCCATCTTTCTGCCAGGCCCCTTGAAGCCCTGCAAGGCCCCCAGAAGGTCTGCGCGGAGCCTTCTCTTCTCTAGTCCCACGCAGGATGTTTAAAATGACTGAGATGGCAGCTGGGCTATCACGTAACACACTGGTCCTTGTCTCATTAGCTGCTCTGACCAGACGTGGGGCATCAAAGGGCTGTCAGGAATGGGAGAAGAGCCAGGGCACGCTCACCACTGAAGAAGGAAAACCTCAAAAGCAAGGGTCGGCCGCTCCAAAGGAGCTGGAGGGAAGGCGGTAGCAAGAGGAGGGAGGAGCTTGAGGGCTGAATCAGGTTGTGAAAATCGAGTAGAAGCTACAGAAACTGCCCCGGTGAGGCCAGGCCACCTGCAGCTTGCCCAGCTCTGGGATTCCAGGACATTTTCTGTTGCCTGTAGAGGCTTCCATAGACTCTGTCGTGGTAAGTCCATCATTTGCGTGCAGATAAATCCCTCGTTCATCACAGTACGGGGACCGAGACCGGCTTTTTGGTTCAGTGGGACTCACTAGGCTTCTGCATTAATCACCCTGCCACAGGTTGTTCTGTTCTTGCTTCTGCTGCGATTCTCTTTCTGACGGCTCTTGTCTCTAACGCAGGGGTGTCTGCGAACGGGCCGGGGGAGATACCAAATAAAGAGGAAGCAAAACTGGAAGGGTTGCACGTCAACGGACCTACCAGCGGCAAGAAAACGCCTCACGCGGATCTGGATACAAATGGGTATGAAACTGAGAGCCTTTCCATTGACCCCAAACTCGCTCATCCAGCGGCGAGAAACGAAAGCGATTTTGAGGAGAAAAATGAAAGGCCTCTAAAAAGAAGAAGAATCAACAGCAATGGCAAAGAGAGTCCGGGTTCTTCCGAGTTCTTCCAAGAAGCAAACTCACACGGGAAGCTGGAAGAACTAGAAACTTTGGATGACTGAGTAACTAGGAGCCGGTTTTTATTCCGTGGAGTAAATTTTGGGGTGTCTAAAATTTTCAGGGTCGATGGGTTACCTTACGAAATCCGGTTCCGTAAAACAATCTGCTGAGATTTTTTTTTTTTTAATTTCACGTTCTGTTTTCCCCTGATACCTTCTAGTTGGCTCTTAAGATCTGATCGTTTGGGGTTTGTTGGTTTTTTTGGGGGGGGTTGGTGTTTTTTTTTCATTCAGTGCTGAAAAAGCAGCAGGGGAACATTCCTGTTCTCTCAGAGCCGGCAGCCGCAGCTCTGGGGACTCTTCTGAAATATTCGAGAAGCAAATGGGCGGCGAGTTGCTGCAAAACAAAAAGTCCTCCCGGGCTGACACGTCTCCGAACGCTTCCGTGCGTAACACCCTGGTTTAGAGTGAACGAAGAGTCCTCTTTGTAGCTGGGGGGAGCTGATTCAAGTTCAAACGACCCGCAGCGAAGCCGAGCCAGGCGTCAGAGCAGCCCCAGAGACTTCCACTCGACGCCAGCGAGAGGAAAAGCGTCGCCCCCCGCATCGCTAAGGAACCCTGATGAATCCTGAAAGTTATGAGCACAACTATTTTTATATATATATATAGAGAGAGAGGTTTTAAAAGGTAAATAATAAATAAACCAGGTCAGGTTTGTCTATGTAAAATTGTTGACATCAATGATGTCTTTTCCATATTCTTTATCTGGGCTAAAGAAATACGTTCTGTATTTTTCCAGATTTCTTTGTAGCCTTTGGAAGATTTTTACAGTACTTAAAAACGTCTCGACTGAACTGTCCTTTCGTAAAAACAAAAGCTTGTATAATTTTCTTACCATGTACAGTTGGTTAAACTTTTATGAGAGAATTGATATCCCGAGTCTAACGGCGGCTTCGTTTTATTTTGCTGAAGTCTTTTTCTAAAAAAAAAAGAAAAAAAAAAAGAAACCCAACCAAAAAAAAAAACCAAAACCCACAACCCAACAAAAAAAAAACCCAAACCAAACCCATTGATGCTGGTTCCTCACCAACGTTATTTTCTTCTCGGATAAGAACGAGCAGCGCCAATGGTTAGAAAGCCCTTGGATTCGGAAAAAAACCCCATGATTTTTCTTACTTCTGCGGCAAATAGCGACACAAAAAAAGAGTTGCTAAGCCCGACGCTTGCGTCGCACAAATCTCCTGGCTCTCTGATAAGTTTTCCTCCTTCTTATTTTGAGCTCAAATAAATTTCACCTCCGCCAAATGCTTGAGTTTACTAAACCCCGTTGGCCGCGATCAGGCGTTGGATTTTCCGTTTATTTTCAGTCCGTCATCTACATTTCACCGAGCGCAGGAAGGGCAGGAGCTGCTTTTACCGGTTAGAAACGGAGGAGCTGCTGGGAACCTGGCGCCTGGGCGTGAGCTGCTGGAAACGAGCAGAGGAGTTTGGAAAACGAGCGGAGAAATTCTCAAAATTGGTGGAGAATTTCTCTGAACTAGTGGAGACTCTCAAAATTGGTGGAGACTTTCTCAAATTTGGTGGAGAATTTCTCTGAACTAGTGGAGAGACTCAAAATTGGTGGAGACTTTCTCAAATTTGGTGGAGAATTTCTCCAAACTAGTGGAGCCTTTCTCAAAATTGGTGGAGACTTTCTCAAAATTGGTGGAGAATTTTTCAAAATTGGTGGAGAATTTCTCCAAATTGTAGACTTTCTCAAAATTGGTGGAGACTTTCTCAAAATTGGTGGAGAATTTCTCCAAACTAGTGGAGAATTTCTCAAAATTGGTGGAGAATTTCTCCGAGCTAGCGGAGAATTACTCAAAACCCGCAGAGAATTACTCAAAACCAGCAGAGAACTTCTCAAACCCAGCGGAGCTTACGTGGCTGAGCATTTCCGTGGGAGCAGGAGCACCCCCCGGACGCGTGGCCGCTTCCATACGTTCAGTATCTGGAGAGTCAGGCGGAAGGAGTGAGAGTAGCTCCGGCTAACTCTGCCGAGGAAAATACAAGAAATAACAATTCCTTCTAGCCGCGTGCGGAGGGCTGATGCTCCCGCTCCAGCAGCGCCGTTTGAAAGCTGTCCAAGTCGGGTATCCAGCCATGAAATAGATTTTTGAATCCCGGTGATTTACTTTGGGTTTGCTTTTTTTCTTCTTTTTTTCCTTTAAGCCACAACTGTATTAAAGAAAAATACAGGAAAACTTGTTCATCTGTATAATTTATAACCTTCTGTCCTCCTCCTGTGGCTCGTGAAGTTTTAATCAGGTTATTTTTTTCCCCCCTCAAGCTTCCGAGTCTTCACAATTCCAGTTTGAAATGCTCAGTCCTTTGGTTTGAAACTAACTCCTCGACCTAAAAAAAAAAAACAAAACCCAACCCCATCCCCACTGCTGAAAGAGGTTTGTTGGGTTGGGCTTTTTTTTTTTTGCTCTTCAACTCCCTGTGCTTGGACTTGCTGGGCATTAATGAGCCAAATCCTCTGGATCCAGCCCAGCTCCGTCGCCGTGAGGAGCCCCTGGAGGTTTTTAACCCAGCAGCGGCCGACGTGAAGGAGCCGGCAGCAATGGGCGCGGCGAGGAGCAGCAGCGAGGGTCGCCGAGTCATTCAGCCCTGGATTGATTAATCGATTGATTAAGAGGTCGCTGTTCATTGTACAACCTGCTTGATGAACGGAAACCCCAAGTAGCGCAGCCTCGTGGTGGCAGAAGGGCTGGAGCTGGTTGCGGCCTGAGGGTAGCGCAGCCCTTCCCAGAGTCTTCGCAACTAGACTCCTGGTTTCAAGTTTATTTTTAGGCTTTTTCGTTTGGTTTGGTTTCGTTTCGGGTTTTTTTTTGTTTGTTTGCCAGTCGGAAATCCTTCCAAAAACTCATAGGAAAGTCTCTAAGCAGCGAATTGTCTCAGGCTTGTGTGTGAAATACAGCACTGTGTGTAGATAGATATATTATTTTTTTCCAGGTTTTTATTTGAAATTTTACCTTTTTTTTTCTTTCCGGTCCTATACATAGAAGAGACCTGACATTCCATAACCGACCCCCATGTACCGCTCAGCTAGACCTTACCCATATTTAATTCATTTACCGTTTACCTTTTGTTTCTGCTGGTGGTGTTTTTTTTTAATACAATTACATCGTCCCTGTTCTTCGAGACGCAGCCGCGATCGCTCCAGAACTCGTTGCACTACTAAAGCGATTTCACCTTCTAGCCGTAGAGGAACTTTGGTTTCATTTCAGAGATCCCTGCAGCGCCGTTTGAGACGCTCGGGGGGGGGGGTGTTTTTGTTTTTTCCAAGCACCATCCCGGTGGTTTGAGCTGAGGGAGGTGGTTCCTGGATTCACAAGCAGAGAAGCCGCTTCCCCAGAGTGAATCTTCGCTGGGCTTTAAATGTGACGTGGACAAACCAACCCCCGCCCCCGTGCACGGAGAAGCCCCAGATTAGTTTTATACATATTTTTTTTTTCCACACACCGGAATTTTTGCACTGTTGGTAATTCCCGTCTCTTATTCCCCTGCTCCCTGTCTGCGATTCTGGAAAAGCTTATTAAAGTATTTTTTTAAACAGACTGGCTGCAGAAACAATTCCTGAGGGGTTGGTGGGGGTTTTTTTGTTTTGCTCAAAATGGGGTTGGGAGGGGGAGTAATCATAGAATCATAGAATAATTAAGGCTGGAAAAGCCCTCGGAGCTCATCGAGTCCAGCCTAGGACCTGCCACCACCACTCCGCTAAACCCTGCCACTAAGTGTGGCATCCAGTCTGGCCTTAAGCCCCTCCAGGGACGGTGACTCCACCACCACCGCCCTGGGCAGCCCAGCCCAGTATTCTATCCCCGTTGCTGTGAGGAAGTGCCTCCTAATGTCCCCTGCAGAGCTTGTGAAGATCCCCCCCGTGCCCTTGTAGCAGCATTACTGCTCTGGTGAACAAGGCTGCAACGAAAATGCCAATTGCTGGTGAAACTTTGAGCACTTTGGGGCATTCACCCCCTTTTTGCCTGGCTGGGAAGAGCTGGGCACGGCTCGGGGTGGGGGGACAAGGGAAAGGCTGAGGTGCTCAACACGTTCTTTGCCTCAGTCTTTAACAAAAAGATTGGCTGCCCTCAGGACACGTCGGCTCCTGAGTTGGTAGACAGGGATGGGGAGCAAAACATCCCTCCTGTAATTCAGGAGGAAGAAGTTAGGGACCTGCTGTGCCACTTAGACCCTAACAAGTCAATGGGTCCAGGTGGGATTCATCCTGGGGTGCTCAGGGAGCTGGCGCAGGAGCTGGCTAAGCTGCTTTCCATCATTTATCAGCAGTCCTGGCTAACAGGGGAGGTCCCAGATGACTTGAGGTTGGCCAATGTGATGCCCATCCACAAGAAGGGCCGAAAGGAGGATCTGGGGAACTCCAGGCCTGTCAGCCTGACCTCGGTGCCTGGCAAGGTTATGGAGCAGATCATCCTGAGTGCCATTGAGCAGCACGTGCAAGGCAACCAGGGGATCAGGCCCAGCCAACATGGGGTTAGGAAAGGAAGGTCCTGCCTAACCAACCTAATCTCCTTCTGCAACTGGGTGACCCGCCTGGTAGACAAAGGGAAGGCTGTAGATGTGGTCTACCTGGACTTCAGTAAGGCCTTTGACACAGTCTCCCACAGCATCCTCCTAAAAAAACTGGCAGCCCATGGCTTGGACAAGTGCACCCTTTGCTGGGTTAGAACCTGGCTGGATGACCGGGCGCAGAGAGTGGTTGTGAATGGTGCGGCATCCAGTTGGTGTCCAGTGAGCAGTGGTGTCCCCCAGGGATCAGTCCTGGGCCCAGCTCTATTCAACATCTTTATTGCTGACCTAGGTGAGGGGACCGAGTCTACCATTAGTAAATTTGCGGATGACACCAAGTTGGGGAGCAGTGTCAATACCCTGGAGGGTAAGAAGATGCTGCAGAGGAACCTGGACAGGCTGGGTCAATGGGATGANCCCTTGACAGTGCCCAAGAAATTGTTCCTCAGCTCCAACCTCAACCTCCCCTGGCTGGGGCAACTTTAGGCCGGTTCCTCTTGTCCTGCCGCTTGTTCCTTGGCAGCAGAGCCCGACCCCCCCTGGCTCCAAGCTCCTGAATGAACTTGAGGGAGTTGTGCAGAGCCAGAAGGTCTCCCCTGAGCCTCCTTTGCTCCAGGCTCAACACCCCCAGGTCCCTCAGCCGCTCCTCCCCAGCCTCCTGCTCTAGCCCCTTGCCCAGCTCCGTTGCCCTTCTCTGGACACGCTCCAGCCCCTCCAGCTCCTTCCTGGACCAAGGACCCAACCCGCAGTGACCCCAACCCTGCTCTGACTGAGCAGCTCCATCCTCTCCATCCTCTCCAGCACGATCTGGCCCTGAGCAGCAAGAAGACCCGAGCTGCGGGTAGGAGGAGGGAAGATCATTGGTTTATTTGAAGCCGATACAAAAATACAGAGGCACATAAAATTCTGGTTGCTGTCGTCGCCGACTGACGTACAAAGCCTGCCGTACATTCACATGAAAAGGTCGCCCTTGGAATCACTAAAATGGTCATTTTTTGTAAATAGATTCTACGTAGAAAAGATTTTAGTCAGTTAAGAGCATAGAAAACACTGTTGTAGGAACTCCGCTGGCTGGCTCAGTGCCCACGATCCCTCCGGGCCCGGCTCCGAACCGTGCCCGGTTACAAACAAAAATAACCTTTACAAACTCTCACCTCTCACCGTTCGGACAACAAATCTAACCAGTAGATTTTTTTTTTTTTAAGCAAAAAAAAAACCAAAACAATAAAATGAAAAAAACCCACAACCTAGAATTAAAACTCGCGACAAGAATCAACCTCCCGACGGCAAACGGCGCCTCGGCTCGGAGACGCCACCGAGCGAACGCGGCACCAAGAGACGAGCGCGATGGTGCTGGGGAAGCAGCGGGACGAAGGCGGGGGCGGCAGGCACCAGGGGCAGCCCGAGACTGGGATCCACCGGTCCCCAGTACCGCCCGGCTGCTGGGAACCAGTTTGGGGACTGGGAACCAGTTTGGGGGCTGGGAACCCTGCCCGGAGCCGCTGCGTGAGCAGCGCAACACGAAGCGTTTTCATCGTCTCACGCAACAGCCGCGCGTCGCCGCCGCCCGCGGCTCTCAGGGGTTACTGAAAGTTTTGGGAAGCGATGAAAACCAAAAGAAAAAAAAAAGACGGGGGAACATTTTTTCCTTCTCCAATTTTTTGCAGGAGAGGAGGGAGCCCCGGCAAGGGGCTGCTCCTCGCTCCGGGCTGCGCCAACGGCTGGCGGCGCCGCCTCAAAAATCCCGTAACCGCAGCGATCCCCACCCAAAAGGGAAGGGGATGCTCTGGCTCCAGCACAGAGACCCCCCCCGAGCTCTTCCAGGCGCGGCCACAACATCTCCAGGAAGGGGATTTTGGAGGCAGCAGACTCAACCCCACCTCCTCCCCGCGTCTTTACCGGCTCCGTCACAGAAATTTGCGGTCACGTATAAAAAACAACCAGCGAGGCGAAGCGCTCCGGGAAACGCGGCTCCGCCAAAGAGCGGCGGCGTTTTTAGCGCAGCTCTTCCAGCAACAAAATTCTGTTGCCCAGAGAAGGCGTTTTCCCGGCTACCGAAGGAACGGATACAAAAAAAGCCTCGTAAATAGAGAGTTTTACCAAAATTGGGGGGTTTTTTTAAATAAAAAAGCAAAACGAAACACCGAAAATTACAAACGATCCTTTTGAAACCGAAGGACAACCCAAGGGGAGACCTGGATAGAAGCGCTGGGTGAGACAACCTTTAAAAAAAGAAACAGTTAGCGCTGCCCGAGGTATTAAAAACCCCGTTCTTTTAACGGGTCGTAAACCAAAGGAGACTAATTACAGCAAACCCACCCAACTGCACGACAGGACTTGGCCGCAGTTGAGGTGCTGGTGCCACAGAAACAAGCGGCAGCACTCACCGAGCCGCCACCCCCACCAGTTTCCCCCCTTGACGTGCCAAAACAACCCGCTCCAAGTCCCGGTGATGGGTGGGACGGGGGTTGCGAGGGCAGGAGCAGCAGCTTTTGCTTCACAGAGCAGTTTGGTGGCCCCAGGGAGGAGCTGGGCCAGGCTCAGCTCCCCGGCCAGGCTCAGCTCTCCGGCAAACCCCGCGGCTCGTCCCCGTTGGATCCGAAGGGTCCCTGTGCCGGGGCCGGCCCGGCACAACCAGCGGCTGCCCAACATCCAAAGGTTCCTGGCCTGAGAGAGCTGGAGGCTGCAAAGACCCTGGCAGTGGGTAAAACCTTCACGTTGGGACATCCCTGCACCTCATAAAGGTGAGGTTGGGCAGGGGAGAGAGGGGCGAACCCCTTGGAAACCAAGGAGGGTAAAGCCCAGCTTAGGAAGTGGGTTATTGGGGGAAAAAAAAAATCCCATATAAACCCCCCCCCGAAACCAGCTAAGAATTGAAATTCTGAGAGCGCTCCGTGCATTTACCAAAGAGCTTCTGGCCCAAACCAGGAACGTCTCGCAGAAGGAGCTTTGCTGGGGGAACACCAGCGCTCGCCTCGCCCGGGCTGCGCCCCCGCGGCTGCCCCAGGGGCCGGATCCGCGCCGGGTGCTGTGCTTTGGGGTGCTGTGCTTTGGGAGCTGAGCAGCAGAGCCAGCCCCAGCCCCACCCCAGCCCCGGCTGCCCGCGCTCACTGCCCGAGTGCCGGCGGCACCATCCTCGGCCACGTCCACCGCTCGCGCCCGTCCCTAAAGCTCCGCGTGATTAATCCCTCACCCTCAGACTTGAATTCGATGTCGCCGTCCCCACCGTCATCATCATCATCCCCCTCATCCTCATCATTGGTCAAGGCAGCAATCTCGCTTGTGCAAATTAAGAGCTGGGCGGGGGCAGGCGCCCCCCCCCCGGGTTCCTCCCCGCCTTCTGCTCACGATCAGCTGAGCAGAGCCGAGCCGGGGCGCTCCCAAACACGACGGCGGCGCCTCTCGCCGCTCACACCGAGCTTTTGCCTTTAATATCCACCTTGGCGCCGGCGTCCGACTGCTTGCTCAGCTGCTCCTCCGTGAAGGTGATGTAGGAATACACCAGGCTTCCAGCAATACTGCAAAACAAGGGCGGCGGGGGAAGGTGAGGCAGCCCCCCCTGCTCTCGCTCGCTGAGAGAAGTCTCCTTTTTCCTCCTAAATCCAGCTGTTTGGGTCCATTTGCACCCCAAACGCTCGCTAGCCAAGAGCTGGGACCTTCTCCATCACCACAGGGGTCTCGCTGAAGGAGACTTCTCACCACCCACAAGCACATGCCAGGAGCGGAAAAGGGACCTGGCCAAAAGCTCTGCTAAAAGCAAACATCGGGTGAAACAAAATAAAAGCCACTGCTTCTGCCGCCTCCGTTCTACAGCCCCAACACGAAACCCTCAAAGGAACTTGGAGTTGGCTGTTCAAACAGCCTCGCGCCTTCTCCTGGCTCTAAAACAACCCGAGTCTGTCCGGGAGCCGCTCAGCGCCCCACAAATACCAATTCCCCGGGGTTTGGGGTTGGTTTCTTAGTGAAAGAAGCACCGAGCCGGTGAAATCTCGGTCTCCGGGCGATTCCCACTCGCAAACCAGAAGGAAAAGCTGCCAACGCCCGACCGCCCTTACCTGATATTGAGACCAATGAAGTTCATCCAGGTAAAAATATAGTCCCCTCCGAAAAACATCCCGATATAGGTTATTAAAATATTCTGCAAAGGAAGGAAGGTTTGAGGGACAGCAGAAGAGACAAGAGGATGTTCCATGTGTCGGAATAAGGGAGCGGGGAAAATCCTGACGGCAGAGCCCTGGGAGCCCGGGACCCACTCACCTTAATGCAGCCAACTATTGTAGTTGTGAGAGCAGAGTTATACTGAGTGCAAAGAACCGTCGAGTACATCAAAATGAACCTGCGGGAGGAATCACAGAATAATTAAGGCTGGGAAAGCCCTCGGAGATCATCGAGTCCAGCCTAGGACCTACCACCCCCACTCAGCTAAACCCTGCCACTAAGTGTGGCATCCAGGCTGGCCTTAAACACCTCCAGGGACGGTGACTCCCCCACCGCCCTGGGCAGCCCAGTCCAGGGTTTTATCCCCCTTTCTGTGAGGAAGAGCTTCCCAATATCCAACCTAACCCTCCCCGGGTGCAGCTTCAGGCTGTGCCCTCTCCTCCTGGCACAGGAAGAGCCAAGACCGGGCTCCAGCACCAGCGCCAGCCTCGGGCATCACTGGGCATCTCCTCTCCCCTCTTCTCTCGAGCAGTAACTGTATGACCATTACTGGGGAGGTAACTCAGCCAAAATAATTCCCAACCTGTCGCACCTCTCAGAAATTGTGTCAGGACTGAAGATTTAGCATTATTTTTTTAACCCAGAATGGCTCAGCCACCAACNGTCCTTCTGGCCACACCATTTCTAATCTCTAACACCCTTGTGGAACTCAGCCCCCTCCCCTTCACCCAACCCATCGTTCCACGGCTGCTCCCCTGCCCCCCGAGTCAGCCCCTGCCTTACCCCATAACACACGACAGCGTAAACTGCAGAACGAAGAGCGTGTCTGCCCAGCCCTGGTACGCCATCGCCTGCAAGAAACACAGCCCGGCCTTAGAGGAGCAGCAGGAGATGCGGCGATTCACCGCGAAGCAAGAAAACAACCCCCTGCCAGGGGCTGTCACATCACACCAGGGAAAAGCAAAACAAAACACGGCCCAGCGTGACATCCCGTGGCTGACTGTCCACACCAGCAGCGCCCAGCACACCCCTCCCGGACGCAGCGGTGAAGAACGGTCCTACGAGAGGGAGGAACCAGGAAAGGCATTTCCCAAGCGGTACGGTTAGAAATCCGGAAAGGGCGAGTGTCGGGAGGATGGAGCCAGACGCTGCTCGATGGCACCAGGGACAGGACAAGGGGTAACGGGTGTGAGCTGGAACACAGGAGGTGCCACTGGAATCTGAGGAGGAACTTGTTTGCAGTGAGGGTGCCAGAGCCTGGCCCAGGCTGCCCAGGGGGGTTGTGGAGTCTCCTTCTCTGGAGACGTTTCAAACCCGCCTGGACGAGTTCCTGTGGGACTTGGTCTGGGTGATCCTGCTCTGGCAATGGGGGGATTGGACTGGAGGAGCTTTCCAGGTCCCTTCCAATCCCCAACATTCTGTGATTCTGTGAATCTCTTGCCCGGACTTGCCCTCACTGCAATTCCTCCATGGCCAAGCACAGCAGCTCCGACTCCAACCTCTGCAGACGGTGACAACAAAGCGGCTCGAGGCCGCCTGCGTTTCACGGCAGGGCTGGTTTGGGTTGGTCTGGGGCTTTTTCTCGGTGCTATTTAAAAGTTAAACTCCATGCAGCTGAGTCCATCTCTGCCAGCCGTGGGAACGGGGGTGACTCCGAGTCCAAAGCTCCAGCCGCAGCAGGACAGGGGGGACGGGGAGGGAGCCCAGAGCTTGGCTGGGGACACGGGGCAGGAGGAACCTCGCGCAGCTCAACGAGGAGAAACGCGGAGTCCTGCCCAACCCCAGGAGATGCTGGGGGCAGCCGGCTCCAAGGCAGCTCTGCACAACAGCCCCCGGCGTCCTGGAGGACAGCAGGCTGACCGTGAGCCAGCAACGTGCTCCTGCTGCAAGGCAGGGGAACGGGGAAGGAAGGGGCTCCTGTCCCTCTGCTCAGCGCTGGTGGAGCTCCCAGTGCCAGGGACAGGGACGTACTGGAGAGAGTCCAGCGAAGGGTCACCAAGCTGAGAAGGAACAGGAGAATCTCTGCTGCGAGGAGAGCTGGGAGTACTCAGCCTGGAGCAGGGCAGGCTCAGGAGGGTCTCACCCTGTGTATGGGTGCCGAGGACAGAGCCAGCCTCTGCCAGTGGTGCCCAGGGACAGGATGGCGTGACAAGACATCACGGAATCATAGAATCACCGAATCCCAGCAGGGTGGGGTTGGCAGGACCCTCTGGAGCTGCTCTGGTGCCACCCCCCTGCTCCAGCAGGGTCGCCCCGAGCAGGGGGCCCAGCATCGCAGTGTCCAGGCGTGCTTGGAATCTCTGCACACAAGGAGACTCCACAACCTCTCTGGGCAGCCTGGGCCAGGCTCCAACACCCTCCCCCCAAAGCTTTTCCTTGGGTTTAGGCAGAACTTCCCATTCCTGAATCCCAGAACCTAAATCCCAGACTGGTTTGGATGGGAAGGGATCTTTTGAGGTCGAGTCCAACCCCTCACAGGCAGCAGGGCCATCTGCAACTAGAGCAGGTTGCTCAGAGCCCCCAACAACCTCCCCTGCAATGGGGACAGGGATGGGGCAGCCACCACCTCTCGGGGCAACCTGGGCCAGGCTCTCCCCACCCTCAGCACCAACAAGTTCTCCCTTCTCTCCACTCTCAATCTCTTAGTTTAACCCATCCCCCCTCACCCTCCTTACCTTTGACGCTTGCTAACCAACTCGAGCACTCACCAGCCCAGCCACACCAGTACAGTGGGAGACCTCCCAAACCGATCCCCCTCTCCCCAGTGCAGCCCCCCAAGGCTGCAGCCCCCTCCCCGCCCCGGGAGCCGTCCCCACGCGGGACACGTTGGGCCGCACGTCCCTTCACAAGAGGGTTTTTCATCCCGGCCGCACACGCGGAGTTTGCCGGCTCCGTTTCCAACAGAGCGCATCTTTGTCTGCCGCCGGCTGCCAGGAGCTCGGCCCGGGAGAAAGGAGGTGATTCAGGGGAAAAAAATGGGGAAAAAAAAGAAAAAGGGAAAAAAAAAAGCAGAGGTGATTTCTGCCCAGGCTGAACAGAGGCTGCACTGAGCAACGTTTGGCTCCCGGCTCCAGCTCCTGCTTATAAACGAGCGATTTATCCCCAGCTACACTCCACGGAGCCCCCGTTTAGGAAGGGCAAGGTCTGAGCTGCCTTCCCTTCTCCTCGCTAACGGCAGCTCGTTACCTCAGCTGCTTATCGGGCTTCGTTATCGGAGAGTTAAGCTCCTGATGAGAAAAGGAAGCCACAAAAGCCACTAGGCTGGGGGGACACACACGGACAGCCAGGAGTGTCTGCAGGGACACCAGCACCCCGAGCTGTCACCCACTGCGGGCAGCACCTCCAGCTTTCAACATCTGCCTTCCCTGCTCATTCGTGCAGGGGTGAAAAGCGAGTTTGATAATAATAATTAAAAAAAACCCCAAGAATAATGAAAAAAACCCCAAGATTAAAAAAATGACAAGAATGAAAGAATGAGAATGAAAGGAGAAAGAGGGAGAGAAAGAGGGAGAGAAAGAGGGAGAGAAAGAGGGAGAGAAAGAGGGAGAGAAAGAGGGAGAGAAAGAGAGAGAGAAAGAGAGAGAGAAAGAGAGAGAGAGAAAAAGAGAAAAAGAGAAAGAAAAAGAGAAAGAAAAAGGAGAAAGAAAAAGGAGAAAGAAAAAAGAAAAAGAAAAAAGAAAAAGAAAAAAGAAAAAGAAAAAAGAAAAAGAAAAAAGAAAAAGAAAAAAGAAAAAGAAAA
>WEIS01025752.1:0-11491 GCA_013389965.1 Todus mexicanus | reverse complement strand
TGCACAGGGGTCTGGTATGAGGGCCCGTTGTGGGGTGCGAGGGGAGCGTTGCACGTCCCCGCAGGGGCAGGGGGTGCAGAGCTGCGCTGGCCACGCTGGGCTCAGGGGCCCAGCACCCTGCAGGGTGCTGCCCTTGGCTGACCCCGAGCGCAGGATTTTGGCACTGGGCCTCTGCCTGTCACAGATTAAATCTTCCCCTCTCAGGCGCGTTCTGCCAAGTGGAAAAACCCCAAAATAACGACAGCTTGGAAAGAAAAACAAAACCCACCCCACCCAACCGAACCACCACCTTACAGGATACACCAGGGAGAAAAAACCAACCCTGGCTTCCTTTAGGATTGTGCTGGAGGACCAGGAGCAACAGATCCATCCAGAGCGGGGGCTGCTGCCCACCGCCCACACCTCCCACACCTCCCAGTCCCGGCTGGGGAGGCTGGAGGGGCCAAAGCCGCCGCGAGTGGCCGTGGAGATGCTGCAGCCACTGGGCTGGGCTGCCCAGGGAGGTGGTGGAGTCACCGTCCCTGGAGGGGTTTAAGGCCAGACTGGATGCCACACTTAGTGGCAGGGTTTAGCTGAGTGGTGGTGGTAGGTCCTAGGCTGGACTCGATGAGCTCAGAGGGCTTTTCCAGCCTTAATTATTCTATGATTCTATGAGATGAGGGCGCGGGGGCTCCTGGGCTGCCTGTACGAGGGGTTGGGGCAAGCAAACCCCAAGCGCAGCACTTTGGGCTCGTTCCCGGTGCGAGGAGGAGAGGTGGCTGTGGGACGTTCGCTGCACTTTCCCTTGGTGGCGTTGGCTAAGGAAAGGGCCCCTTTTTTGAGAGCTGGATCCCCAGCGAGTTCCCCGTCACGTCCAGACCTGCCTGGGCACAGCCAACCCTGTAACCTTCGGCGTGAAATGGGGCGCCCTGACCCCATGGGCTCGAGCTGCCGCTCGCCCCGGCACGCTCACCTTCGCTCACCTTCGCCCTGTGTGTTCGCAGCAGGAACACAAGCTCCTTGCCCAAACTTTCCTTTTATTCCCCCAACCCATTCACAGATTCACAGAATGTTTGGGATTGGAAGGGACCTGGAAAGCTCCTCCAGCCCAATCCCCCCATTGCCGCAGCAGGATCACCCAGACCAAGTCCCACAGGAACTCGTCCAGGCGGCTTTGAAACGTCTCCAGAGAAGGAGACTCCACAACCCCCCCGGGCAGCCTGGGCCAGGCTCTGGCCCCCTCACTGCAAACAAGTTCCTCCTCAGATTCGTGCCCTCACTGCTGCCCTGCTCCCGGTGAAGAGGCACAGGAGGAGCCGGGGCTGTTCCCTGGCACGGCTCACACCGGGCTGCAGGAAGAACAGAGTGTCTCTAAAGCCCCGGAGCAGCTTTCCCAAATCTCGGATGTCCTTTCAGCCCGGCCAAAATCCACAGTCAGAGAAGCTTTCTCGCGGCCATCCCCTTCCTTGTTCCTGCACGAAGTCCCGTGCATCCTTATCGAGCTGCAGCGGCGGCTTGGGCCTGGAAATATTTACTCCAACAGCAGAGAGGAGCTTAATCCTGCCCGGACTCCTGCGCCAGTGGGATTGACGCAACCGGCTGCGATTCCCGTCGGCACAGCCGTGTCCCCCCAGCAGCACCGGGGATCCCGCAGTGATGGACAGGGAGCTGCGGCCCCCTGTGAACCCCACGGGGAGTGTGGGGAAGGCCCCGTGGGTGCCCATATGGCACAAATGGCACCACGGCGGTTCTAAGGTCAAAGATTTGGACCCTCTGGTTGAGCAGGTGTGGTGTGGCCGCGGTGATGCAGGCACGGCGAGAAGGGGACGAGCCTGGTGCTTGCCCAGGGCTGCATCCCCCGTGTCCCCCGTGCCAAGCACAGCTCTGGGTATGACACGAGTACGTCGCTTTTGGCAGCAGAACCTGATCTGGCCCGACCTTTCCTTCCTGCTAAACTAAGCCTCTGACTCACTGCAGTAATTGTAGCGTGCCCGGCCGGCAGCGAGCCCACCAACCATAACAAAGGGGGAATTAATCCCGTTTAATCTTAATCTCATTTGGCGACCAAGGTTTGTACCCGGTGCCAAAGTGGCGATGACTCTGGGGTGGCGTGTACAGCCCGAGGAGGTGGGGGAAGGAGTTTTAGAGCCTCCAGGAAGANCTTTTCCAACCGAAACGATTCCATTATTCCATGAAAAAGGAATCCGCGGTCTCTGCAGAGGGGCAGTTTGGGGAGCAGTGGTGGGATGGGGAGCACTGGGGCAGCCTCACCCTCCTGTCCCCCAGCCGTGGTGGGCTGCAGCCTGTAGCACACCCGGGTGAGCTGGGCACAGGCACAAACAGGAGCAGCGTCGCTCCACGCTGGTGAAAACAGCCTCAGTCTTTAAAGAGCTTTTCCTTGCAGGCTTCTGGGAGCAGTAGAAAACAAGAGGTTGTGCTGAGGGGACTGAGCTGGGCTCCCCAGGACTCCTGCACTGGGCTCCTGCTGCAGCAGCAGCACGAGCCTAAAAATCCCTTCGGGACGGACTCAGCTCTGCCTCCAGCTTCTGTAACAGCTTCACAAGTGACAAGCCAACGCCCCCCGAGGCTGCTCCTTTAAGGGATGTTGGGTTTCCCCATGGACTGAGTCAGACTGGAAACTCTCATTTTTTCTCGGCGCCACTATCTAGGTCAGGCTTGCTGACAGTTGCTGATGCCTCTCGCCGCGCTCGGCAGCCCAAGCTGCAGCAGCAGCAGCAGCAGCAGCACATGGCCTGAGGAGCAGCAAGGTAAGGACCGTCCCGCTCTGCACAGCTCCCACCTGGACCGAAAGCCCCCAGAAACCTCCCAGTTTGTGTTTCCCGGTTGCTGCTGGTGTGCGTTGGCTGCTTCGGACACGCGGTGCCGGGGAAGATTTCGCGTGGCTTGGGCTTGCGCAACTGGGACGGCTTCTTGCCTTCTCCGTTCGCTTCGCGTTCCTTTAGCTCTCGTGTACGAGGAGATGGAGGTTTTTAATAGAGATGAGAGCGAAGATCAATATCTCGACGAGGGGAACGGTCTCGTTCCTCCTGGCTTTGGAGCTTGCGAGCGCTTGGAGTTCGCAAACACCTGTAAATTGGAGCAAACCCGTGAGACTGAGCGATCCGCGGAGGAGGATCTCCTCTCCGCGCTGCCAGCCAGGCAGACTGATCGCATTTTCAGCTCTTTTCACAGAGCCTGAGGGGTGGCTTGGTGTGGGTTTTTTTCCCCCATCTCTTCTAACTTGCAAGAGATTTGCAGGCAACTGGGAGGCCGCCGAGTTCTCTTAGTGGGTCAGGTAATAGGAAGGTGCTTGGAATTGGGCTCGCTCCTCACGAACCCTTGAGCAGCCCCAGAAACACCGAAGCGGGAGCTGCAGCTCGTAGCTTGGTTTGGGTTGAACAACATCGTCGTGAGGCCTTTGCTGCGGAGCCAAGGGAAAACTTTCCCTTTTTCAACATCACGTACGGGGTTGTCGGAGCTATTGCTGCCTTCAGAAGAAAGCTCTGGGGGTGTGGGCTCCGTTTGCACCGCCGTGGAAGGCTGCAGTGAGGCTCTGCTCAGCTCCCACCTCCCCATGGCACCCCCACCCTGCCCAGATGCCCTGTAGATAGGAGCAGGGTGGTGCTGGGGGCTTGCAGGGAGGTTGGCATCACCCCAGCCTTTGGTGGTGGTGGGCGATGTGCCGTAAAGCTGCCCTCAGGGGATGCTTCTCTTGGAGAAGAGCAATTTCTCGGCCAGGAGCTGGGATTCCTTGCGCCCCGCTGGTCTGTGCCTCGGCTGCCGCAACGTCATCCCAGCCCCGCGCTCTGTGCCCCGTCTTTGTACCCTGTACCCCGAGCCTCACGGGGAAGCTGCTGTCCTGTGAAACTGTGTCCAGTCTGGGCTGAGCATCTCCAGGAACAGGGAGCACAGGGCAGCCCCTCAGGGCAGCCGGCCCCGGGCGAGGTCACCCTTGAAGTGCTTTTTTTCTTATATTTCACTGGAATGTCCTGGTTTTCCACGCGAGGCCACCGCCTCCTGTCCTGCTCCCGGGCAGCGCTGAGCAGGGTCTGGCTCCCTCACCTCTACCACCCATCAGACCCCCCTGAGCCCTCTCCCCTGCAGGCCGAACAGCTCTCCCAGCCCTTCCTCGCGTCTCAGGAGCTCCAGACACTCACGCATCTCATGAGGAAAGGCTGAGGGAGCTGGGGCTCTGGAGCTTGGAGAAAAGGAGACTGAGGGGGGACCTCAGTCCTGGTTAGAAATACGGAAAGGGCGAGTGTCGGGAGGATGGAGCCAGACTCTGCTCGATGGCACCAGGGACAGGACAAGGGGTAACGGGTGTGAGCTGGAACACAGGAGGTGCCACTGGAATGTGAGGAGGAACTTGTTTGCAGTGAGGGTGCCAGAGCCTGGCCCAGGCTGCCCAGGGGGGTTGTGGAGTCTCCTTCTCTGGAGACATTTCAAACCCGCCTGGATGAGTTCCTGTGGGACTTGGTCTGGGTGATCCTGCTGCGGCAATGGGGGGATTGGACTGGAGGAGCTTTCAAGGGCCCTTCCAATCCCTGACAATCTGTGATTGTGATTCTGTGATCTTCGCAGTCTTTGCTGGACTCACTCCAGTCCATCCCCTCCTCTCCTGTCCTGGGGGAGCCCAGCTCTGGACCCCACATTCCAGATGTGCCCCCTAGGGCTGAGCAGAGGGGCAGGATGAAGGCGAGCGGCTCCTTCTGCGTTCCACTCACCGTGCCGGGCTCCTCCTCGCTGAAGGTTCTCAGGCTGCTCCGATGTGATTTCCCTGTTGTCCCTCCACGCTGACTGCTCCCGTCACCTCCTGGTCCTCCGTCATGTGCTGGGAGCTGGTTTCCAGGAGGTTTAGCTCCATCGCTTGCCCCGGGGGTGGAGGTGAAGCTGTGCAGCCTGTGGGCTACCAAAAAACTGCATAGAAATCCATGTCCTTGTAAGCATAAGGAAAGAAATGGAGAAATTTCACAGATAAGGAAACTAGGAGATGTATTAGCAGAGGTGAAAGGGCCTCAGGGCTTCTCCCCTGGGCTGGCCACCAGGCTGTGCCGATGGGGGGGGTGTTAGCCTTGACGCTGAGCCCTGTGTGCCCACAGCTCTGTCCCCCTGTGCTCCAGCATGACCCTAAATCCCAACAAAACCCTGGCCGTGCATCCCCGTGAGAGCTCTGCGGCGGCCCCTGCGCAACCCGAGGCGAGGGCAGGCTGAGTGGTGCAGCTGGTGGGACAACTCACACCTCTCCTCCTCTTTCCAGACTATGCCCGGGGTGGGCGGCGGCCGCAGCCCAGGCCATGGCGGGGTCCGGCGAGGCTTTGGCGCTCCACGTCCTGCTCTGCTGCCTGTGCGGAGGTAAGCGGCGCTGCGGCCGCCACCTGGCCCGGCACGACATGGTCACCCTTGTCGACCCCTGGAGCAACCTGGGGAATGGGAGCGGGGAAAATTATCAGTCCACAGCTACGGGTTTTGAGGGGAGCGCTTCAGGAGCATCTCCGGGGGGGCTCCCATGCTCCGCAGCACCCTCTCCATCCCTGGAGCGGGGCCGCATCCAGCCGCGCTGAGGCACGCTGGTGTTTGAGCAGCTCTGAGGAGCGGCTGCCTGGGGTGCTGGCGTGATCCTGCCTCCGCACCCCCGGAGCCAGAGCGCAGCTGCGCCCTTTCCAGGAAGGCCAGATCGAGCCCGATACCGGTGCAGAGCCTTCATCTGATAGCGAAGGGCAGACGTGCCTCTGCGCGGGGGCTGCTGCCCTAATCTCGAGGGATCAGAGCGCGCCGGTTATTTCCCTGCACTCGTTTACGCATTAGCGCAGAGCCCAAAATTGGTGAAACTAGTTGTTTCCAACGTGAGGGGTGAGTCACCGGGTGCTGGGTCGCTGCTGGAGGCAGGGGGGGCGTTATCCCTCGGGGTGTTCAGCCTGGGGAAGAGAAGGCTCCGCGCAGACCTTCTGGGGGCCTTGCAGGGCTTCAAGGGGCCTGGCAGAAAGATGGGGACAGACTGTGGAGCAGGGCCTGTGGGGACAGGACAAGGGGGATGGGTGGGAACTAAGAGAGGGAGATTGAGAGTGGAGAGAAGGGAGAACTTGTTGGTGCTGAGGGTGGGGAGAGCCTGGCCCAGGTTGCCCCGAGAGGTGGTGGCTGCCCCATCCCTGTCCCCATTGCAGGGGAGGTTGTTGGGGGCTCTGAGCAACCTGCTCTAGTTGTAGATGCTCCTGCTCCCTGCAGGGACAGGGTTGGATTTGATGACCTTCCAAGGGCCCTTCCCCCCCAAACCAGTCTGGGATTCTATGGTCCTTGCCCCGGGGAACCACAGAGTCCTCCATGCTGCTGCCCACATCCCAGCAGATCAGCTGCCCAGTGCAGCCCAGGAGCATCACCCCCTCCCACGGGACACCCACCTGGAGCCTTCTTGACCCATCTGGTGTTGGCGCAGGTCTTGCAAACATCAAGTGCTCGGGGCACGTCTGGATCGAGCCGGCGCCGGTGGTGCAGATGGGCTCCGACATCTCCATCAACTGCCTCTCCACCCTCGGCTGCCCCTGGGCCGAGTTCCTCATCCTGCTCAACTACAGCCTCCCGGAGGGTCCCCTGCGTCCCCTCAACAGCAGCGCCGTCCAGCTGCGGCTGCAGGATTTCCAGGCGCCCTTCAGGACCGTCACCTGCCTCGCCCGCTGCCCCAACAGCCAGAGGCGCCGGCTGGTGTGCGGCACCCACGTCTGGGCCGGCTGTGAGTAACCCCCACGGCTACGGGGGTTCGGGGGTGTTTGTTAAGCTGCCAGCACCGAGGGGGTTGCAGCAGCCTGGGTTTGGAACTGCTCAGGGAGTGTCCACACTCTCTGCCTGCATTTGCCTCCACAGACCCGCCAGACACCCCCAGCAACCTGACCTGCACCATCCCCGAGCCCTCCGAGCATCTGCTGTGCACGTGGGACGCGGGGCGGCCGACCGAGCTGAGGACCAACTACACCCTCCACCTGCGCAGGTGAGGACCCCGGGGATGGGGCTGAGGGTGGGAGATGCCGTGAGCTGGACAGTGCCAGCAAGGAGCCTGGGAACCAGCAGAGCTGCACGTGGTGTGTGGTCAGGGTACAGCGTAGATCCATAGNTGACACAAGCCAGATGCTGGGGGCTCCTTGGCCCCCTGGCTCAGCTCCAGCCCCTGTTGACCAACACCCCCAGGTTCTTTTCCAGCTGCTCTGCCCCAGCCTGGAGCGCTGTGTGGGGTTGTTGTGACCCAGCTGTCCTCAAACCCCACGTGTTGACACGAGCCTCATCCCCGGGGCGACACCAGGGCTGCTCTGCGGCTGGCTGCCGTGCCCTAGTTACGTTTTCTAAAGCTCACCTCTTCCTGGTTTCCTGCTCTCAAACCACACGTTCGACCGCGGGTTTAACTCCGTAGGGCGCCCCTTGAGCGCTCGGTGCTCCTCACGGCCCAGCAAAGCCACATCACACCCCAAGGCGCGGCAGATGCGCGCTGTTTGCAGACGCTTTGGCTGTCTCTAAGCTCGGGGCTGTGCCGAGGGCGCAGCCGCCACCGCGCTGCCCGAACCCCGGAACACAAACTCGAGCAGGGCACAGAAGTTTGACCCCGAAGCAGATGCGCTTCACGTGCCGCAGCCCTTCCCACCCTCCCTGAGCTGCTTTCTGCCACCGAACCCCCCTGTAGCACAAGCCTGGCGGGGCTTTCAAAGTTATGTAATAATAAACACCTCAAGTCCCGTCATCCGTAGGCTTTGTGAGGAGAAGTGATTAACCACCCGCCGAAACCTGCTGGGGCTCAACGTTTGAACCGTGGAGCCAGAATGAAATGAGAAAGTTCCCTCCCCACGGCAGAAATGCAAATGTCCTGCAGAGACGGCAAGAAGCGAAGGCAATCGCTGTCTAGATCGCTTTAGGAGCAACGAACAGCACGTTTAGAGATGACTGTGCCCCAGTCGTGAGCCGTGACCCTCCAGAGCTCTGTGCGTGATGCCGAGACGGGCTCTTACCAGACTCTTACCTTCTGCTTTCCAGAGTGAGGTCATCGGCGGTGGGTGATGCTGAGGAGGAGGAGGAGGAGAAGGAGGTCATCTTCCCCGTGGACTCGCCAGTGCCACTGAATGTGCTGCCTGGTGGGACCAGCTACCTGGCATGGGTGCAGGCCAGCAACGCCCTGGGAGCCGCCCGCTCGAGCCCTCGGCGCCTTGACCTTCAGGAGCTCGGTTTGTCCATCCGCCTGTCTGTCTGTCTGTCCATCTGTCCGTCCCTCCTGAGCTGCTCTGCGTGCTGAGGCTGTGCAGGGCTGGACACACCACCCTGAGCTGCCGACTCAGGGACATGCTCGAGCAGGACACCCCCCCTCCTGTGGCACATCAGCCCTGCGACCCACACTTTCCTGGCTCTCCCACAGTGGTGCCCGCTCTGCCCCTGGTCACCGGGGCCGACACGACGGAGGCGTCGCCTCCCACCACCACCATCCGCTGGAGGAGGCAGACGCTGCTGGAGAACGTGCGCTGCGAGGAGCGACACAAAGCCACGGGCGTGTCGGCGTGGCGTGTGAGATGGACCCCCCAAAACCCCCGCTCCACACAGACCCGCGTGCCTGAGCTGCTGCACCAGTCCTGGTCCTTCTGGAGACCCCTGAGGAAGGACCTTTCCCGTCCCCATCCACGCAGACGAGGAAGGCAGTGACCTCTGCAGGCTCTCGCTCTGCGTGGGGGGACAGCTGGGTCCTGCTCGCCCCCAGCCCCCTGCTTCTCTTGCAGCTGGAGGCGTGGGACGGTGCGGAGCAGCACGAGGTCCACTCGCGGCGGAACCTGCCGAGTAACACCCAGTACGTGTTTCAGGCCAGGTGCCGGCTCAGCTCTGCCAACAGCCCCTGGAGCCCCTGGAGCTCCCCCTTTCTCTACACCACCCCCGAGGCAGGTAAGCTCATCCTCAGCCCTGCCCTCGCTGCGTTCCCCGAGCTGCCCGTCCTTGAGGTGCTCTGCAAGGACTGGAGGATGCTGTTGGGAGACATCGGGCATGGGGCGCTCAGCAGGTCAAGGGAGGTGGTTCTGCTGCCAGGGCTCTGGGGAGCCCCCCCTGCAGGGCTGGGCCCAGCTCTGGAGGCCTCAGCCCAGCAGAGACAGGGACCTGGTGGAGCGGGGCCAGAGGAGGCCCCAGCAATGCTGGGAGGGCTGGAACCCCTCTGCTGGGAGGCCAGGCTGGGAGAGCTGGGGGGGTTCAGCCTGGAGAAGAGAAGGCTCCGCGCAGACCTTCTGGGGGCCTTGCAGGGCTTCAAGGGGCCTGGCAGAAAGATGGGGACAGACTTTGGAGCAGGGCCTGTGGGGACAGGACAAGGGGGATGGGTTGGAACTGCCAGAGGGAGCTTGAGAGTGGAGAGAAGGGAGAACTTGTTGGTGCTGAGGGTGGGGAGAGCCTGGCCCAGGTTGCCCCGAGAGGTGGTGGCTGCCCCATCCCTGTCCCCATTGCAGGGGAGGTTGTTGGGGGCTCTGAGCAACCTGCTCTAGTTGCAGATGGCCCTGCTCCCTGCAGGGGGTTGGACTGGATGAGCTTTAAGGTTCCTTCCAACCCAAACCAGTCTGGGATTCTACGATGCCGTGGCCCAGGAGGTGCCATCACCATCCCCACGCTGCAGCCAAGGGCTGAGCACTGTCACAAGCTGGCTGCTCATCACCCTCCAAGTACCACTGGCTCTGCAGTGAGTTGCAAAGCCATGGTGACTTCAGCAGACACCTGAGGCTGCTACAGTTTGGTAGAAGCTGGAGAGAAACCAGGAAGGTTTTGCGGGCTCATCATTTTCCATATGGGAAGAGCGATGTGATTTGCTTATCCATCTCCAGTAGCCAGCTCGGTCCTTGGCAGCAGAGAGCTCCTCTTGCCCTAGGTGGAAACACCACGCCAGCCAAGGTGTCCCGCCGGCCGCAAATTCCTGTCGCCTGAGGCCAGCTTCCCCTTTGCATCCCGGTCACTAACACCGGGATCAGCTTTGGCACAACCAGCTTCTTTAATTTGGCCGGTAGAGGGTGAGACACGAGGAGCGGTGCCCTCGCTGACATCCTGCTTGCACCGAGGACGCCAGGGACGCGCTCGCCCTAAAAAGCAGCACTCGCTGCCGTTTGCAGCCTGGGCCGTTTCCTCTCCACGCAGAGAAAAACCACCACGGGTGGGACCTCCACATGTTGGCTGGGGTCCCGTGCACGGGTGGCAGCCCCACTTTGTGGGTGGCAGCCCCACTTTGTGGGTGGCAGCCCCCAGCCGGTTGCCCTTTGTGAGCTCAGAGTCCCCCGCGCTTCCTTCCCTCCTGCAGCCCCTGCCACGGCACCCGACGTCTGGCGGCGCCTGGGCCCGGCCTTCCCGAACGGCAGCCACGAGGTGACGGTCTTGATCAAGGTACGGCTTGTTTTCAGCAGCCCCTGGGAAACTTCCGCGTGCTCTGCTCCTCCCCACGTGCTTCAGGACGGAGCTGCTTTTGAGCTGTGCTTCTCAAACGGTGCTCGGCTTGCCGGCGCTGCTACTCTGGCCTCTCACGATGGCAAGTTGAGGTTGCCCAGCCTTTGCCACGTGGCTCTTCACCTTCCAGCTGGCTGCGCAAGCTCCAGGGTTGGGTGCAGCCTGGGTTTCTGGGATCCTGTGCCTCACAGCTCATTTGCAGCAGAGCGTGATCTATGAAGGAAAACTCCAGCCAGACAAATCCCTCCTTTGTTCTTCGTCCCAACTGGTTCTGCCTAGATACCGAGGAGGCTAAGAAATACTAGTTCAGCTGATGAAACCAATCCAGTTGTACCCAAGTTCCAGAAGGTTGATTTAGGCTGGATAGAAGAAGATAATTTTTTACACCGAGTGTGGTGAGAGCCTGGCCCAGGTTGCCCCGAGAGGTGGTGGCTGCCCCATCCCTGTCCCCATTGCAGGGGAGGGTGTTGGGGGCTCTGAGCAACCTGCTCTAGCTGCAGATGGCCCTGCTCCCTGCAGGGACAGGGTTGGACTGGATGAGCTTGAAAGTTCCCTTCAACCCAAACCGGTCTGGGATTCTGTGATTCCTCCTGGCAGCAGAAGGTGATGTCCTTCCTAAAAAGCCCTTTGACCAAAGAGATGGGGGGAAGATGAAGTCCCAACATATCCTTGGGGCAAAATGCCTCTATTCTTGCAAATAGACGTCTGTCCTGCACTGGGGTAGCTCGGTTCTGATCCCCGCGGGGCTGTTTGTCTCACTGTTTGCAGCCTCTGTCACCTCAGGATGCCCGTGGGAAGATCCTGGGCTACGTGGTGTCCACCGACAGCCCCAAGGGAACGCTGCTCCTCTGCAACACCTCGGGCACAGCATGCAGCGTCTCGGTGCCCCCGGGAGCCCGCGTCCTCCATGTCACCGCTCACAACTCCAAGGGGGCTTCCAGCCCCGCCAGCATCACCGTCAGCAAGAGCACTGGTGGCCAGGAAGGTAGGATCTCAGCTTTAGCAGAAACCAGCTTTGGTCAGGACTGCAGGGGAAAAAAAAACCACAGTGAAACACTCAAGGTCCTGCCCCTGGGTTGGG
>WEIS01025750.1:3723-20172 GCA_013389965.1 Todus mexicanus | reverse complement strand
ACCACTTCAGGAAGCTTGCAGAGTAAATGGAGTCCCCTGCAGAGCAGCTAATAGGGGAACTCACAGTTCCAGGAAAAGTGTGTCTAATAGCAGGGGATTATTATAAATGTCCTGGTTTGATGTATACCCTTACTGAAATGTTATGGGAGTGGCTTCAGGATCCTGCAGCTTCTGTGTCCCACTTGTAGCTGCAACCAGGCATATTTGTAAATGTATTGAAGGCTGAATTTTTTTAAGAGGAGTTATCAGCTCTCCTTAGAGATGCAAAAATAAAAAAACTAAGTAATTGGTTTACCTTTCTTCCCTCCTTCAAACTACTACATGTTCTTACTATTTTCTTGTAGAAGTCACAACTTTGGGGGATTTTTGTGTTCTGTTATGGTTGAACATTGAGTTTCATAACCATAACACATTTATGTGACCTTAAGTAGAGAAAATAAAAGATGGAAAACTACCTTTGAAATTATTTTATAAACAACTCCAATGCATAGCATATAATGCTATGTGTGTACTAGATAATATTGATAGGAAATTGACTTCTGAAGTAAGAAAAGAAAAACAAACCAGAAAATATTTATTTTGTAAATGTAATGATTACATTTGTTCCCAGCATACACCTAGAGAGACTACCTCCCAGGCAGTGTTTGTGATTCATAAACTGCTGGGACCTTTAGGATATTTGTAAAAGAATCTGTGAAAAGTGGCTGAGAAACATAAGTTTATCCACAACACATCACCTATAATTGTGCAATTAATGGTTTTAACTCATCTCATAGTTTCTTGAAACACTAGAGAACCTTTCTAGATTTTCTTTTCTGAGCGTTGAGGATGCCAAGGAATCCTTGAGCTTTGGCTGTTTCCCAAAAGCCCTTGCTTGGGTGTTAGTGAAACAACTTAGTGTTTCTCAGCTGGTCAGGAGGCATTTGAGCAAGTGCTAAGTGTAACAAGGCTAGATAAGAAGCCAGCTCAGGTTTTTAATTGCCTTACTCCTTGCTTAGCTTTGAGAGGTGGACATGGCATCATTCCTGCTCTATTGATCATGCTCCCAGGTAGAGGCTGGGGGGTGATCTGGGATTTGTGTATGGTCTATATAAACAATGAGGTTTGTTTTTTTTACTGAGTGCTTTACAAAATCTGGATATTAAAGATATTTTTGTGGCTAGCACAGCTGATGATCTTCAGCTTTCATGTTGTTGAGGTTATCTAACCTCTCATGTTATCACAGCAATGAGGTGAATACTGGTACTAGTGACCATCAGCTCTTTCCTGACTGAATGGTGTTCTTAGGTATTTTGTGCTTGACAGTATACCTCTCCACAGAAGTGGGAATCTTAAGCTCAAAAGAAGCCTGAGGCAAATGGTATTTCAGTCTCATCTAATTCCAGTGATACACCAAGCACCGAAGAAAAAATATGGACACGTTCGAGCAATTGAATGACAAAAGAAATAACAGGAGGAACTTGAGATCCCCTTTGGCCTGAATCAAGAGTTCTTAATCTGCCTCGCAGATAGATGAATTTGCAAGTTTTGCTGCTGCTGTTGCTAATTCCCTGGAATATATGACCCATTAGGTTGAAAGTGAGCCGATAGGAGATCTCCTGTGTTGCTACATCCTAACAGCTCAAAAATGCACAGAAGATCTAGGTGGACTATTATTACTGGTTTCCTACAAGAAAATGTACCGAGTTGTTAAGTGCATTGAGATTTGCATTGGGGTGGACTTTCAATGACTTGACATCTTTCTTGATTGTTGAATGCCTTTGAACGTGTTTCTGCTGGAACCGTGCAGAAAGCATTAGCCAGCATGAAAAGTATCCCAGTTAATTGCTGTGAATATGGTTAACTTTATCTAAGATTCATCTGTGAAGTCATCTGCTTTCCAGTTTTATCCAGTGAAATAAGCAATGAATGTGTGAGGTCCTCTTTTTGTTTTAAAGTATAATGACTATTGAGGCAAAACTCTTCATCACTTTCTTCACTTATAACCACAATATTTTATACTGTACACCCTTTTCTCTCTGTGGATTTTAATTCTCATTTTGCTTTGAAAACAAGACATGGCTTTGCTTGGCTCTTTGCATGAGAAAAGAAATCAAGACCACCAAGTTTCATCCTTAGGTCTGCTGAATTAGAAAAGAAATTCAATACATTTGAAACCTTTTATAACTTTTTGGCTGAAATATGTATTGAGATTGTTAGGGCTAGTGGTCAAATACTAGTTTTGTCAGTACTTCTCTGAAGCAAAGAATTATTAGGACTGAAACTTGTAGATTCAGACTGTGCAAGTGTGTTTCCAATCTAAGGGTTAAGAGGGGCAATCATTGCAAGCTATTATTCAATGATAGGCTGAAGCTTGCATTTCAGAAGTGACTTTATAACTTATACCAGCTAAAATGAAAAGAGAAATACCCTTATTTGGAAGAAAAAAAATAGTAATATTGTTCTCAACCATCTGCTTAGGAAAATTGGGTACAAATTGACATAAATTGCGTATTGAAGCAGAGGTACCGCTAAAACCGTGACTGACTCTAAGTCTTCTCCTGCTTTGTGCTGCACACCAATCTGTCTTCTCATTACGATGGTTGGATACAGCCCTGTAAATGACTGTGTAGATTTCTTTTTCAGAAGCTGTAAATGTTTCAGATGTGTCTGTCAGGCCATACACCAGTTATGCTTTAGCATTAGCCAAAAATAATGATGCTTCATTATTACTTAACTGACATAACACAGCTGTTCAAACTTGGCCACCTACCTGTGCATTCCAACCTACGAAACGCTGTGAGTGAAGCAAATTGGAGTAGGATCATCATTTGGCAGATACATATCATAGATTAACGATCTTCCCAAGGCTTCTCACTGAACCAGCAGTGCAGCTAAGTAGCTGTCATTGAGGCACCAAGCTTGCCGTGTAAGGCAATGTAGTAAGAAGAAATCAGTAATACAAACGTTATTGAACAGTCGCAGATTCTTTGGAAGATAAACTGCCCAGGGTATATAAACATTCTCAGCTGTATGTTTTGGGCTAAATCAAGGCACCAAGGTAAGGAGCATCAGTTACTGAAAGCTGTTTGAGCCAGGATCCCAAGTGAAGCATAGAGGCACTGCAATCTCTACCCATCCACCCAGGGGCTTGGCTGCCTGTGCTTGGGGCAGCTGTGATGGGGTGCAAGGGTGCAACCTGGGATCAGCGTTCAGTGAGAGAGACTGTCACTGGGGGAATTTTGTCTATGCTCAAGAGCTACACTTACATTTCTGTGTGAAGATGTAGGTGTGCCTGCCCCTAGTTGTGTGACCTTTTGTGAAGATCTCGTGATCTCCAACCTATTGCTATGTGGCTACCTGGCTCGACCAGAGACCTGCTTTGTCACTATGGGCTTTTCTGGCAATTACTTGACTTTTGGCTGATTCTGGTTACCATTACTAAACTGCTTTGCTCTCTTGCTCAGATATTGTGGGCATGCTACTTCTGCTGGCCTTGCTGTCATGCTGAGTGCCTGGCTGCAGTTCTGTGGGTGGCTTGCCTGCTCCATGCCACCAGCTGCCCTGGTGGGAAGGGGGCAGTATCTCCAGCCCCTGGGCTGTGAGACAGAGCCACCAACTGGTGCATTTCACTCCCTTAGAGAACTTCAAGGAATTTGGAGACTTGTAATTCAAATGGAAGAGAATGGGGCACATAGGAACCATGTTTTCTCTAATTAAAACCAAAAGACCCGTATAGTTTGGTGGGAAAGACTGTAGCCAGTTGTAAATACCATTACAAATGTTTTTGAAAACAATGGTTTACTTCTACAAGCCACTCCAGATCTTTGAGACCTTTGGGCTTTCCACGTGTCATCTGAAATGAAATACTAGTGGGTATCATTTGGCAGAGGATGTGGGTTTTTTTTGAAAAGCAAACAAACCCCAAAAACTGAACTACAAAAGTAATGCTGATGTCATTGACATACTTGTTTACTGTTTTACTGTTTTATAATTAATACACACCCCACACATCCCCATTTACAATCACAAAAGGACTTTGTGGACTGTGCCACTACAATCAAATAAGACAGGAAATATTTTATCATATTTTTTATCTCTCTACCCCACTTTACATTATGCTATATTAGAGATTTCCTTTGTGAACTGACATTATTAATTGACATTTTAACTCTAAATGTTTTTGCACTTTTGCTTTCCATCATGTATTTGACATTACTCAAATGTACCTAATTAGTACTGAAGTACAACTTCTCATTTGTCACATTTTTGTGGATAGATTTTTAAAGCATTTATTCTGATTACTTGTTTATTATGACACACCACTTCAAATTAGAACCTTACCTTATTTTAATAGGGACTCTGAAATCTATTAATACGTCCTGCATGTAAAAGGCCTACCAAGAATTCTGTTATTTCAGTAACATAGTGGTATTGCTGTAAACATCACAAAGGGATTGTTTTCACCATTTTATTTGAAGATGCGCGGTGCTAATACTTACTCCTCGACTTCAATGTAATTTTGGAACCACTATCCTGTGAAGTAGATAATGTTAGAAAGAAGGCGAATTATTAATGCAGAGTGGCAGAGTCATCAATAGGCTGCAAAATGCACTTTTAAAATAATGCTTTCACAAACATGGCACAGACTCTGCTGTAGCGCAGTGTGCTCTAAAAGCTGCAGATATATTTTAGAAAACACTGATGAAGCCATTACTGCTCCATCCATTTGTTCATAGTATATATCATTATTCAAGAAATTTAAGAACTGTAATGATGGAAAATCACACAGAAAGAAAAGAAAAGGAACATGGACTTTGTCAGAAACAAGGGCTACATTTTTATTCAAGAGGCCCATAATGATGGAAAATCACAGTGAAAGGCAGAGACGAAACAGGGATCCCATAAAGGACTGACACACCACAGTGGCACAAGTAGTAGAACAGTCATAGCAAGTGGATAAAAATAAAGAAAACAAAATTAACTAGAGAAGAGCTGGACGCAGGGATGAAGCACAAACCAGAAACAAATTACAGCAAATGCTGAAGATTAATTTCAAAGAATCTGCTGAGAATGAGTGGAAAGACAAGTTGCATCAATATTAATGAAGCTGAAATAGAACTCCAAACGACCATGAGTACAAATTGGCACACAAAGCATTTTCTTTTAAATAGGTTGGAGATTGGATCACGAGACCTTCACAAAAATGAACAGAATTCACAAAATATGTTATTATGGGAAATGTGATAAACAATCACAGAATAAATCTTAAAGAACTACGGAAATGTTAATTACTAGAACATACATTTATTTTAAAACAATAGTTTAGAGATGAGATATTCAGGAAAGCAAGAGCAGAAGAGTATTTTCTGATATCCAGTGATCTATAAATGTCTTAAACGGATCTTATATATTTTCAGGTATGAGTCTTCTGTTTGTGGGTTTTTTTCCAAGCAGTTGAAGAGAGTAAGGCACCTTGAATCCATAGTAATATATTCCACTTTAAGTTCATATAATGTGTAAGGAAATATTATTGTCCACCTTGAATTAGAAAAAAAGAATAAATATATGTTATATACAGGTTAGCAGTCAGCTCTGTGCAGGCAGGAAATAAACTTTTCTTCCCAAATTACTTAAGCTCCCCACTCATATCAGACAGCCGCTATAGGCTGTAGAGCTTTCAGACTCTTGGGTCCTCAACATTAAAAACTTCTGCCCCACCAGCTGACAACTGTATTAACTTCTTGTCAGAAAGCCTATGGTTAGAAACAAAGGGTCACACTTTAAGACCCTGATTTCTAAAAAAGACCAACACAAATGTTTAATTTCTCAGACTACGTTGTCACGAGTTCTGTAAATTGTAACTGGCATGTCAAACATCGTAAGATCTCCCTTACCGAGAAGGCAGAGCTCGTGAGTACCTTTCCTGCTAAAGATCCCTATGAAAATTCCTTGTGACAGGGAAAATTTCAGTGTTGCAGAGATATGATAAACTCCTCTGTTTCACTTATGTAACAAATTAAACTATTAAAGGTTTTGCATCTAACCCAAGAGCGGCTGAATATTTCTCCTTCCTCTTGTAGCAGGTCGCTGATGTTATTTCAGTGCCTTCCCACTGTTTATCAGCAGTGGGCTACTCCACTTCAGGGTTCTCACTGTGCTGGCTCTAAATGCACTAACCTTTCTTTACGTTGTAGTAAAGACATAGTGATCTAAGTAAAGCTATTGAGAGGAATAAAAATACTTTGTTAGCCAAAGTTTTGGTTTAAAAGGGAGGCTGGGATATAAAATATTGGTGTAAATATATGTAGAAATGTAGATAATATTTGGCAGAAGAACAGTTATTTGCAGTAGACCTCTTCAGGGGTGCAGGAACTATGTAGTGGCAGCCCATAGTTAAATTCTGGCTGAAAATCCCTGTGCAGAATTTATTTGGCTTCTGAAATCGCTATTAGCAAAATCTGTATGCCAGCATCCATGCTGTCAAATCATATTTTGGTTGTACACACAAAAATATTAGGATTGTGAGGCAACAGGATTTCTGTGATCATGTTCTACTTCTTAACACAGTGATAGTAAATTTTACCACTTGATAAATAATTTTTTACTGTTTGGTAATAGGGTTTCATTCTTTCCAGAACTCCTCTGCAGCAGTGTTCTCAGGCTTTTTGGCTGATCAGCGAGAACTGCTGCTGTGCCCTGTTCTTCCAGCAACTGGTAGGGCAGGACAGTGATCTTCTGGCAGCTCATGGCTTAGACAGGAGTACTCTTAGGCTGGAAGGCTAAGCCCAAGAGAGTTGTGGTGCATGGAGTTAAATCCACTTGGTGGCCAGTCACAAGTGGTGTTCCCCAGAGCTCAGTTTTGGGGCCAGTCTTGTTTAATCTTTGCCAATGATCTGGACGAGGGGATCAAGGGCACCATAAGTAAGTTTGCACGTGACACCAAACTGAGTGGAAGTGTTGATCTGCTCAAGGGTAGGAAGGCTTTGCAGAGGGTTCTGGACAGGTTGGATCTATGGGTCAATGTCAATTGTATGAGGTTCAACAAGGCCAAGTGGTGGGTTCTGCACTTGGGTCTCAACAACCCCAGGCAATGTGACAGGCTTGGGGAAGAGTGGCTGGAAAGCTGCCTGGCAGAAAAGGATCTGGTGGTGCTGGTCAACAGCTAGCTGTACAGAGCCACAAGTGTGCCCAGGTGGCCAAGAAGGCCACCAGCAGCCTGGCCTGTATCAAAAATAATGTGGCTACCAGGACTAGGGAAGTGTTTAGCCCTCTGTACTCAGCGCTGGTGAGACCGCAGCTTGAGTAGTGTTCAGTTTTGGGCACTGCAGTATAAGAAAGACACTGAGGTGCTGGAACAGGTCCAGAGAAGGGCAACAAATCTGATGAGAGGTCTGGAGAAAATGTCTTATGAGGAGAGGCTGAGGGAATTGAGATTATTTAGTCTGGAGGCTGAGGGGAGACCTTATTGCTCTCTTCTTCTGCTTGGAAGGAGGTTGTCGTGAGATGGGCATTGGTCTCTTCTCCCAAGCAACTAACGATAGGATGAGAAGAAATGGGCTCAAGTTGCACAGCGGAGCTTTAGATTGGATATTGGGAAAAAAAAATTACTGAAAGAGTGGTGAAGCCCTGGAACAGGCTTTCCACGGAAGTGGTGGAGTCACCATCCCTGGAGGTGTTCAAAAAGCACGTAGATGTGGCACTTCAGGACTTGGTTTAGTGGTCATGATAATACTGGATTGGCATTTGGACTAGATCATCATAGAGGTCTTTTCCAATCTTAATGATTCTATGATTCTCTTCCTATTACTGATGTGAATGTAATTTTCATTTTGGGAACACAGGGCATGGGATACAATGGGATGGTGACTGCTAAGCATAGGTTTGTATTCAGCAACATCAGCACCTTAACCGTTGTTGCTGGATGATGATGTTTGCAAGGCAACTGTGACTGTTGCTGATCTGTAGAGATGAGGACCATTAGGACTCTGCAGTTGCTGTAGGCTCTTGGTTTATGTGGGCACCACCAATAGTGTGCACATACAAGTTATTTCCTAAGTTATAACATGGTAAATCCCATGTCTGCAGACTGGAGTACTGCATAGTTTGGAATAGAAAGTTAGGAACAACTTTTAAAGTAAATAACAGGGGAAGACATTGGTGTTGAGAGAAACTCTGATGAGCTGCAAAGCTTTTCCCAGTAGAGAATTACAAAGTTAGAAAGCAGCTGAGGTCCTCTCTCCTGAATGCTTAAAGGAGGCATTATAGTATTGTGACTTTTTTTAATAAATCAGAACACTACCATGAAATTAAAATAACAAGAAGTATGTGATCCAAGGTTTAAATTGCATTTTTATTGGATTTGTATATTACAGTAGCTGAGTCACTGGGAAGTAATAATTGGATTCTTATCATAACCCCAAGAATACAATACCAGCAGTTTGAAGTTAGTATTTACATGTAAAGTGAAGGATTCTACAAAATTTCCATTGTATTTACAGAGGTCACTGTAATCTGAACGTAGAACAGAAACCATCATCCCACTGTTTCTAGGGGTGCAGTGCTATCATAGTACTTCTGAACTGGACTGAGGTATACACCCCTCTGATCGTCCTAACAATGTCCTGTCATGAGGCAACACTTCTAGATGGTTGCTATTGTAAACTCTTGAAATTTTATACATTTTTATAGGCAATCTCATCTTGAATGTGTAGACTATATCCTTGTTATCATCTTTCTACAGGCACAGGTATCTTTGATGCTTTAATTAATAAGCCCAGAGGACCATGTCACAGCTCCTTTCAGTGTGTTGTGCTGGGATTGACACCCAGCTGTTTCCCCTCCATCGCTCCTCTAGCAAGAGCTGCAGCTGTTGCAATTTTTGTGAGAACTCCAGCTGACCTGGTGAAGGTTGCAGAGTGTCCAGAGCTGAAAGAATTCTTTGCTGTTTTGCAAATGGTGTCCCAACTATTGCCCACAAGTAACTTTTTTTTCCCAGCCTCTAGAAATGTAGATGAATAATCAGTTTTATTTGAACTGTTAAGGTTATAAAACACTTTATAACCTAAAGTTATAAGGTAAAATAAACAAAATTTAAAACACTTCAAAAATTGCTGCATAAGTTGCAATTGCTTTTGAATTGCTTCAAAGTTTTGTTTTGTTTTTCATTTTACAGTCATTTTGCAAATTATATGTAGACTATAAAAAGTGTAGATCTCCTCTTACTTATGTAGTTTATTAGGTAACTCATCTTGTTCTTCTTCCATCAAAACAGACTGTATCTTACCAAGCTAGAAAATAACTACCCTAATGTGCATTAGGCTACGTCCAGAACGAGGTTTGTGGCTTTTTCCTCTGAGAACATGTTTTTGAGTTCAATTGTCGGGATCTCTTAATACATTTCTGTACTGTGTCCAATATATGAAACAAAATGTAGTCATTGAATCTATCATAAAAATATTACATCACAAACATTTTTGTGCCCTGGAAAAGAAACATGAAATGTCTTTGAAAGCTATCAAGAGTCTACTGTTCTTGCATGGGCATTTAACTGCACACAGTTACAAGAAGTTTAGACTAAATGCCAAATATATTATTTTAGCTTTCTATGTTGTAACTTCAAATTCACAACTCACACAAAATCTAGAGGTTAGAAACAAATTACAGGGAAAAAACCCCCAACCCTGAAGTTTCTTCCTTGCAGGTATCTCCCAGGCTGCTGAATATGCCCAAAGATTCATAGCAAACAGATTCTGGATTAAGTCCTTCTGTGGGCTTATTCCTTGTCAGCATCCTTGCATGTCTTTTAAAATAGATACACAGGTATAGCCCAAATTCAGACTTGTAGATATAAGCATGTCCTTCCATGTTCAAGAATCCCCTTCAAAGCTCAAGAAGGATTGTACACTCATGCTCCTTTCTCACACTTAGTTGTTCAACTATCAAACATCTTGATTAGTCCACTCTTCAGTGCTACCATCCCCAGCATTAAATAAAATGAAATCTAAACCTTTTTCTTAGACCAGTACCATTTCTTTAAGTCCTTTTATGTCCTAGGGTTTCATATTTAGAAAAAAATATAAATGTGGTCATGCCAGAATGGTCCTAGCATCTCTGAAGCCTAGGAAAAGCCTAGTATTGTCCACTCCATGATCAGTCCGAAATTTAAGATACTTTTCCCTGTTTTTTTTAGTAGCAATCATAAAACTATTTTTATTTTAGATTGGTACTTGCTTTTACACTGTCATTTTTCTAGGCTACTAGAAAGCTTGAAGTAGACTTGTCATGAACTGAAATTTCATTATTCCCAGGTGATTTGTCCTGCTATAGTACCTCTCTCTTCTTGGCTTTCTCTCTTTCTGTGAGTGACTCTCTTCCACTATTATCACTATGAAAATCTCAGTATGCATTATGGCAGTTAGCGACATTGTCCATGTTAAAGTTATGAAATTCAGCTGAAATTTCCAGACTCCTGATCTAGAAATACTGTTAATAATGTGAGGGATCAGCCTGTTCTGCATTATATGCTTTTAGACTTCCAAAGTCTGGGATGTTGCAGAAAGGGGTGAGAGACGCTCTATGCCGCCACAGCAACCCTGACTGACTTTGGAGCAGCACTAACATCATTAGCAATCTGTTACAGTTAGCATAATACAAAAATCATGAAAATTAGTAAATATATAGGGCAAAGTATAGTATGAATTTACAGGTATAAAGAATGGTATAAAGTTAGATTCTCTAGGAAGCTGGATGCATCCACAGTTAAAAGAACAAACCCTATTGAACTCTACAATACATAACATTTAAAAATATTGTATTAAAGCACAGTTCAGCCAGATGATAACTACCTTTAAACTTCACAGAACTCAATGAACACTAGTTTAGGCTGTGCCCTTGAGTAGTGTTTTGTTTTAGCACTGGGTGTATTTTTTATAGGGAGCCATCCAGTTCCTTTCAAGTGGCACGGACCCAGGCAATTGGGGAGTGGCGGTGAGCATAAGCAGCTGTGTTCATCTCACCCCCTGGGTTGCACTGAACATTGCCTGGTCACAGCGAGGATCAGGGGCTCTGTCTTTATTCTTTCAGTTCTGCAAAACCACTTATTTTTGCAGTTAAGGGTGACTTTGCAGTAAATATATGTTCTGGGCAGCAAAAAGCAAAGAGTGTGTTGGTGGTGCAAACCACAAGGTGTTTGTTTTATTATTCTCCCTTAAACATTGTTTTTAATCAGGTAGAGTTGCTCCAGGGCTGTTTGACTTCTGCACGTGTTCTAGCTGTACAATGAGTTGTATTTGTGCAGTACGTCAGTGTTGGAGAGTTGACATTGAGGTGACTGCTCTCTAGATGTTTTTTTCCATTAAACTGTAAACCATATTTTGAATATAATACGGTTAAGATTATTATGGTTTAAACTGTGTATGCCAGTTTAAAGTGAGATTTTCATCATCATGATAGATTTGGATAGAAACGTTCAGCTAAGTAAGGCAAATCATGACTATAAAAGCAACCTGAAATCAAAAGCATGTAAGATGAAGTGCTACATTGCCAAGAGATGAGTTCTAGCTTTAGGAGTCATATGCTTTCAAGTCCTGTATCTGTATTTAGTGAACTGGCCATGCTAACACTAACTTAAAGACAGAAATGAAGGGGGGAGGCATTATTACAGTATGTTGTATGAAGAGGATAAATTAAAAAATTATATTCAAACTTGCAAATGTTTGCACACACAGCACTGACTTTCATGTCATATGCAAACACTGAAGTACAGCAACAAAAGTAGTCATGATCTTAAAATCTTTTTCTTCCCGAGTTCATCTGTTTTCACAAATAGCTACAATCAGAATTATACCTATTGTATGTTCCATATATTTTATATATATTATTATATCTATATAATATTTGAGATATATCCATATATACATATACTCCTTTACTTAATGTAGCAAACTGCTTGTGCCTGTATGGTGCTTATGAACTGATGAGGGAAAAAAAAGTTAGATGTAACTGGCTCCTAGATAAATACCAACTTTCTGTTCACAGATGAAGACTTACCAGAGTCAATTTTTGATTTTTTTTTTTATATTTTATATTAAGAAGACAGTCAAAGTTTTTCTTCTGTGAGCTATCATGCCTGCACTAAAAAGATGGATTACAAAATTGTCTGACAATGTTTGGATGGTGAGAAAGTTTAATCAATTTAAAAGGTCCACAGAATGTGCCTTTCAGGAAGTTTGTGGTCTTAATAGAGCTATGCAAACCCACCCCTTATTGTTGCTGTGAAATGGTCTTGTATAATCCTACTTTCAGGACAAGTATGGATAAAAGTGGACCTCCTTGAGCTTTAGAAGGGTGGAAAACTAATGTGTTTATCCATTTCTTTTGAAAAGGAAGCTGATTTTAGTTACTGAAGTTTGTAATGTAGGGATGTGAAGGATGCAGGGGCTGCTCTGCAGTTATTTATAAATATTTTTGGTTAATTTCAATATTTCTGAATGTTTGTTGCAGTAATCAATTAGCTTCATTCAGCAGTGAAGTAACTATTTTAATCTGAATTAGTTGGTTGATGTTCTTTTTTTCCCTTTTAAATGCGTAGCGTTAGATTTTAAGACAGTAGAAAGACGATAGAAACATGTTACTAGCAAGAACTGATTGTCACACTGTACTAATAGAAAAGCTCTGAACAAATATGCTATGCATACTTTTCCTCAACCATATTGTTGCAAAAATCCCATGTCACTGAAGAAAATAAGTTGTAACAGCCATTTTTATCTGTAGTTCAAAATTAGGCTTGGTAAAAGCATCCTTTCTTGGAAAAAAGGGAAAAAAATCCCAACCCAAACTTTTTTTTTAAATGTTCAAGATTATATTCCTTTTATTGTGACAGAGATGATATGTAATCTGATGATACTCTCACCTTGACTCCTTCACTCTGGTGTTTTTCAAGTTTTGAGAATTTTATCTTATAGACTTAAAATAGGACATGCTATAAGAACAGGTTTTACTGCCTTCTCTCCTTCAATTTTCTTAGCAGGCAAACACTTGATGGTGCCTGTCTTTAATGGCTCGGAGGAGTGGAGCCCGAGTTAAAGAAAATGTCTTTAATTTTTTGAAGAGTCCTGGGCTGACTTGTATAACATTTCACAAGTCATTTTTCATAGGTTCTAAATATTTCATCTTTTCTTCTTGAAATCTCTATTTTATTCCCAGATGATCCTCTGAAGAGGATGATTATTATTTATTAAATTGCCATGTAAAATGTCATAAATAATTCCCTGTGTGTTTACAATGGGCTCCTCTCGACCATACCCCATCTTTATAAATAGCTAGATAAGCACAAACAAAACTCAAGTAGTGTGCCCAGCCACCAGCACTCCTCTGAATCCAAAAGCATCTGGATGCTCAGAGTGCTTCTCTGGGCGCTGGGAATTTCACCTTTCCAGTGCTTCCCACTCTGGTGGAGGATTGTTGTGTCAGGAAACGGAAGACCAGGAAATCTGAGCCCTCATCTCTACTTGCAGTGACCAGCATTACTCTTTGTGCCTTGATGCTTTCTTTTCATTTATGTTATTATTTCCACAAGGGTCCAGGTTCTCGTTCACAGTTTCCTTGCATAATCATCTCAGAAAGCTTTTGGAGCTCACGCTCACTGAAAAAAAAAAAGCTATAGAGAAGGACATCCTAAATTATAGCCTCATATGCTTTGACGGGACAAATTTAGGTTGAAAGAATCGTTGTTTTCTTGCTGAAGACATTTGTTTATTTTTGGCAAATTGTTTTAACAGAACTTAGAGGAAAAAGGAATTATTTTTTCGGTTAAAATATTTTAAATGCCTCACAAAAGGAAATTGCACGTACTAAGGTAAATATTTACATTCTTGGTAGTTTCTGAAGATAATGTTAGCACAGATTTATGACAGAAGAAAAAAATCGATCTAGACACAAAATGCAGACAAGGTGTAATCATTATTGACTCATATTCATTTTAAATCTCTTTTTCTGTACAAATTATGTAATCAAAATAATGCCACGCAGGGGAATCGGCGATGTTAATGACTCTTACAGCTGGTTAGCTATCTTCATTCTGTTTATAGATTAAAATTATATACTTTGTTGTTTGAAATAGCAAATGGAAATAAAAATCATCTTTATTCTGAAAACTGTTCAGTGTAGCACTAAACATACACGCTGTGCTACCTAGTACCTCCTAGAATTACTGACTTCTGAAACTGGTCACTTTTTCCAGGACTGACCCAAGGGTCAAACCTAGCCTTGCATCTGAAGATGGAAGAAAGAGGCTTTGCATTCCTGCGTTGTTGTTCTTGGGGACAGCAAAAATTATTTTATAAAGCCATTGCTGAAGCAGCAAGAATGCATTATAATAACGATTGCTTATTATGCGAAATTCCTATTTACAGGTTAAACGGAACCCCTGTGTGGAGATAATTTGTCTGGCACAATTGTGAACTCTCGCAGAGCCCTTTTACTTCCTCCTGCCCATTTTGGCAGGTTGTGCTCGACAGAACCTCAGCAGGTTTTAGTGCGCCTCTTCTGCAGGGCAGGTTGGACTCATCTGAAGTAACCATCCTTGGGGTGCTGCTCTTGCCTCCAGCTCTAGGTCAATGGTCCTGGGAAATTAAATGACTTTTCATAGAATCATTTAGGTTGGAAAAGACCTGTACGATCATCATGGAATCCAACCGTAAATGTAACACTGCCCAGTTCACCATGAAACCACATCCCTAAGCGCCACATCTACACATCTTTGGAAATACTTGGAGGGATGGAGACTCAAGCACTTCCCTGGGCAAGTGCACGGCACCTTAGAATATTTATAGAATCATAGAATCATTAAGGCTGGAAAAGACCTCTTAGATCATCGAGCCCAGCCTATGACCTACCACCACCACTCAGCTTGCAGGGAAAGAGAAGGATCTGAGCAAAGCCCCGCCCGGCTCTACAAAGCGAGCCGGCCAATAAACCCAGCATGGGTGGGAAAAGAGGAGAACCCCCCGAGCATGGGCAAGGCTGGGGGAGAGCTCTGGGATAGAATCATAGAATAATTAAGGCTGGAAAAGACCTCTTGGATCATCGAGTCCAGCCTATGACCTACCACCNGCAGGGAGCGGGGGGGAGAGAGAGAGAGGGAGACCGGCCCCGCCCGGCGCCTGCGAGCGGCGGCGGCTGCTGATCCTCAGCCCCTTTTGCCGAGGCAAGAGGACCCGGTCCCGGTCCCGTCCCGTTCCTCCCGGCGCGGCCTTCATCGCTCCCTGCTCTCTGCTTCCAGATGGCGCCCAAAAAGGGAGGAGACGGCGTGAAGGCGCACCCCATCATCGGCAGGTTCGGCACGTCGCTGAAGATCGGGATCGTCGGGCTGCCCAACGTGGGGTAGGTGCTGGGGGCTGAGGCAGGGTTCGTGGGTGAAGGCAGGAGCCTGTGGCTGTGAGAGCTGAGTGAGGGACACCACCGGAGTGATCCTGCTCGGTGCTAAACTTGGAGCTGCTCGTAGGAGCTGCTTGTAGGTGGGGCTGGGTGAAACACTCAGGGTGAGGCTGGTGTGCACAAGTCTGGGCGAGGTAATAGTGGAGAATGAAAAGAAAAAAAACCCCTTAGTATTTGCTGAGTTATATAAAATAATAAGCATCGTGCATTTCCCTACTTGCGGTGCTGTGTCCGTGTAATGCACGTTTTTGTGCAAATACGTATCAAATCACAGGATCGCAGAATGTTCAGGGTTGGAAGGGACCTTGAAAGATCATCCAGTCCAATCCCCCCTCCAGAGCAGGATCACCTAGATCCAGTCACACAGGAACTCATCCAGGCGGGTTTTTAAATACNATATTTATAGAATCATAGAATCATTAAGGCTGGAAAAGACCTCTTAGATCATCGAGCCCAGCCTATGACCTACCACCACCACTCAGCTTGCAGGGAAAGAGAAGGATCTGAGCAAAGCCCCGCCCGGCTCTACAAAGCGAGCCGGCCAATAAACCCAGCATGGGTGGGAAAAGAGGAGAACCCCCCGAGCATGGGCAAGGCTGGGGGAGAGCTCTGGGATAGAATCATAGAATAATTAAGGCTGGAAAAGACCTCTTGGATCATCGAGTCCAGCCTATGACCTACCACCACCACTCAGCTAAACCCTGCCACTAAGTGTGGATGGATCCAGCGGCTACTGCAGCCCCAGCTCCCAGAGGGGCCGAGTAGCTTGGCGAAGGCAGCAGCGTTCAGGTGAGCGGGATGCTGCTACCTGCGCTCTTACCAGAGCTCCGAGAGGTTCGCACGCTGAGGCACGACACGATCACGGAGCGACTGCGGAATCCTCACCGCCAGACCCCTGGAAATGCTGTCGCAGAAGGGACAGCAGCACAGGACGGCGGCAGGGGCCGCGGGAGCCCCGGCAGCGGTGCCCGGGAGCTGGGCCCGGCTCTTGCTGTAGCCGCTCAGGGCTGCGGGGCCGGGCCGGGCCGGGCC
>WEIS01025748.1:9804-20336 GCA_013389965.1 Todus mexicanus | reverse complement strand
TTAGTTACGTGCATGGTTTTTATGCTGTGTCAGTGAGTTTTAGGTTCTCTACAACAGCAGTAGGGTAAGTTCTGATCCAGCTCTCTCTGAGATTTCCCCTCATTTACAAGAAGCACTACTCTTTTGAAAGTTAATTTTAGTCAGAAGGGTTTCCTGTAGTCTTCAGATGACAAATCTTTGCAGATGTGCAAAGAGTTCTACTGCAAAAGAGTTCTACTGCAAAAGAAGGTGATAATTCTGGTGGACTTAAAGGCTGGCTTTCTTGATGTTTGTAGCAGCTGATTGATTATGTGTCTCAAAACACTGTAGCATTAAAAAAAAAAGTTCATACCCTGTTGTCGATTTTCCTTGTTTCTAGATGCCTCCTCCTAATCAGCAGCCATCCCCAGATCAACCATTTCCCTTGTCAACTGTCAGAGAAGAATCTTCCATTCCTAGAGCACATTCTGACAAGAAATGGGTCTACCCTTCAGAGCAAATGTTCTGGAATGCTATGCTAAGAAAAGGGTAAATAAGTACACTGAATTATCAGATGGAGTCTGTGTGCCTGAGATTCATGAAGTAGTATTGTTACCATATTAAAGAGTTTGTGGACTGTAAGCAGTAAATAATTAAATAGCTCTTTTCAAAATTACTCTTTTTATGAATGGCTTTGTTATAAAGGATGAACTGGTCTCAAAGGCCACATGTCCTCTAGCGATCAGCAAGATAGTCGGGGATGTCAGGCAACTGCTACTAGCTCAGAAAATTTTCTTAGAAGTTGGTATGTAGGCGTAGACAAACTTTGCACGACTGCCAGCTTTTGAACTCTGCCAGCTTCCCATAAACTGATAGTAAAAGTTGTGTAATTGTTAGACCATCTAAATTGACTTCAAAGTTTTTTGACAAGTAGATGTTTTTGGTCCTTGCAAAAATTCAGTGTAGGCAAGGTCTAGCCAAATGATAAATGTCTCCTGTGGCCTAAAAAACCTTCTGTGCTGCTGTTTCTTCATCCTTTTGTCATTAATTTGTTTGTCTTTCTCAAACAGATCATCTTTAAAGGCACTTACTATTAAAACAATAGTAAGTCCTTCTTCTATGTATCCATATTGTTAAAACAGCATGCCATAAACAGTGTATAGTGAACATAGAAGTTTTGATCCTGTAAACACTTGGATGTGTTCAGTGTTTTGCCTGCTGAATGGGAAGCCCATGTGTAGTCATGGAGCAGGGTCAGAGAGATGAAAGGCATTTCTAAGTGTATGCAAAATGTATTGAATAAAGGGCTCCTGTGCATCAGGAATGCAAGTGGGATTTTTCCTAAGCATTTTTACAGATACTTTCTGATCCAATTAAGCTATTCATGTTGCTAACTAGAATTAGTGAATCTCTGTGGCATTAACTGTGACAACAACACTTTTACACAGACGAAAGAAGTGGTTCTCAAGATGCTTAAGCATATGAACCAGAAGTTTCCGTACTTGCTTTGTGTCTTTGTGTAAAACCTTAAAGCTCTTGGTTCAGAAGCTCATCAGATAAACTGAGGAAGGCGGAGTACTAATGCTGTAATGCTTGTAAACCATTTTCAAATTTTCATTTTTCAGGTGGAGGTGGAAAGATGATGACATAACGGGTGAAGACATGACCAACATTATTAAGATTCACAACCAAAATAATGAGCAAGCTTGGAAAGAGATTTTGAAGTGGGAAGCTCTTCATGCTACGTATGTGCATAGCAAACAAAAGCAATTCCTTTGGTTTAGCTCTTGCTTTTCTAGTTCTTAGACAGTAGAACATCTCTTTAGTTTGTCCATAAATATTCTGGTGTTGATACGTCTCAAAAGTTGCAATCTTAAAGGAGCCTGAATTTTGATTAGTATGGAAGAACTTAAGTAGAACTGAATAATTATTACCTTAATGAAACTGATGAGCATTTTGGTGCTGTGTGTATAATGTGCATTTGGAGAAACTAACTTCTTACTGTATCTATTTGAGAATTATTTACATATTGTATCTTCTTGATATTTTAATTAAACTTAGCTTAAAAGGGATTGGTGTAAAACTGTCACTTTTTAGGTCAATACAGATCCCATTCCTACAAAAGACAGACTAGTTAAGCATTCTGTATATAGAAATACCGAGTTCTCTGTAATTCCCTGGTCTTGCACAGCAGTTTGGATTACGATTTTCTCTTTAATCAATTAAATGTGTGGATTAGACTTGCTGACAAATGCTCTGTTGGTAAGTTAGAACAATAGTCTGGAGTATATCAAAGGTAGATTATCATGCCAATGATAATACTGGCATAAACTGGGGAACCTTTTTCAAACCAGCAAAAAAAGCTGGTTTAGATATTTTATAATTAATTTTTTACTGCTGTTCTTTCTCATACTTGTTTTTTCTGTTACTAAATCAAATTACTCTAGTGGTTTGAACACTTTAAGACTCTTGTAAAAGGTAAAAACTATTCTCTTTTTTAATTGTGTGCACAGGGAATGTCCGTGTGGGCCATCACTGATGCGATTTGGAGGCAAAGCAAAGGAGTATTCACCAAGAGCCCGAATACGTTCATGGATGGGGTACGTGGGCAGGAAAGAATGTCTTCCAGTGAGGTGGGAGGGTAGGGAGATGTATCTGAAAACACAGTGTAAATTGATTTTAAGATGTTTTAGAACTGGAATGGCAAGTTATAGTTACCAGAAGATAGAAGTACTTGTGGGAATCTTATACCAGTATCTGGATATCTGCTTAAACAGGACTTGTACTCTCTCTCCCAGGTTCATAATATCCATTAAAATACCTACATGGGCTGTTATCTGTCTTTCCAGATACGAGCTTCCCTTTGACAGACATGACTGGATTGTTGACAGATGTGGAAAAGAAGTGCGATATGTTATTGATTATTATGATGGTGGAGAAGTAGATAAGAACTACCAGTTCACTATCCTGGATGTTCGCCCTGCATTTGACTCTCTCTCAGCTGTGTGGGACAGAATGAAGGTAGCGTGGTGGCGGTGGACTTCATAACTACTCCTGTGGTGTGTAGCTGAAAAGTGAAAAATTTTCCTCCTAGACTGAGGATATGCGAATACTGGGACTTGAAATAGAAGTTCACTGCAACTGTCATTATTTTCATCATCACCACTGTTCTTCGGGGGTGAGAAGGGAGGATGGGGAAATCTGTTGTTAAGTACACTGATGCTTTATGGTGTTTTTAATGAAATAATAAAATTAAAGTAGCAAAAACATGCATCTTAATTTTCTTAAGAGCTGGGAAATATTTACACGTGTTGTCGCTGATACCACGTAAGCTTGCCTTCTTTTTATTTCATCGCTCCAGTGCTGCACCAAATACACTAGGTTTCTGGTTACAACTGGAATTTTGAGTGGTACTTAAATACTGAAAACTGGAAATTTCTTTAACGTTATATAGTTACACATAGTACAGTATTTGGATACTTTGACAATGAATAAAGGGTAAAAGATCTGGACTGCTTCAAACTGCATGTTTTATCAACTATATAAAACTATGTGTTTGTTTTCACATGGGCACTTTACCTCTTCTAATATATGCTTCTTCAGAAAACTTTAGTCAGATTTATTCTATCAAGTGTAGTGTAGTATGTGAATTTTTTAGAGGTATATTAAGTTGAAAAGGAGAATATACTCATGCCTTAATCTGCAATTTATCTTCAAACACAAGAACATCTGTTAGAAGTAGGAAATGAGTGTTGGTTACTTCTAAAACATTTCAAAAAGGAGTTAAAATTGATATTTAATGCCTATTTATTTGAGTATTTCAAAGGTTTGTTTTCTGATGTAAGAAAACTGCTCTTATTATTTTCATGTCTTCAACATGTGTCTCATGTACTGCATTCAGGACAGAATTAAGCCTTGTTTTAAAAAAGTGTCATGTAGTGCATCTGTATTTTGCATCCTTGCTTCATCAACTGTACCATGGTATGTTTTTTTAAATATATATATAATATGGAGTCATGCAAGGGCGTATGACTACATGTTTCTGCATGATGATTATAGTGAGGCATATTACAGGTGTGTATATAACTTGGCTAAAAGGGGTATCAAAAATGCCAAGAAATACGGTTGATTTGAGAGAGGTTTTGAAGTGATTCATGTTAATGCTCTGTGGCTTAAAGATTTGGGTAATGTTTGTGCTTAATAAGGGAAACTGACTTCTTGTTTGTCTTCCTCTGTAATAGCTTTAAATTTGCATGGCTTGGTGAATTTCAGGAGCCACACACCCCTAAATTTAAATTGTTTCTCCCTTTCAGCATGTTTCTCTTGAGTTCTCCATTGGAAACATTTTGAGTAAGAGAGTATCACATTGTAGATAATTCCTGCATAAAACTTGGTAACATTAACTGTACATGTGTTGAAACTGGTTATTTTTACTATTTTTAACTGACATTGGATTGGATTATTTTTTTTTTTTAATTTTCATTTATTTATTTCTGAGGGGAAGTAACTTCCCATTTAAGAAAAGATTTTTGGGCGATGCTTCTATACTTAAAGGTACTAATGGAGGTGAAAGGTTCCTACTTCAGAGACAAACGTCCTCCATGGAATTACTACCCAGAAGTCCAGAATCCTGACAGAAAGCCATGCTCTTAGCCCTGTCCGCTTTTTCTCATTCCTTTTTCACCTTTTTAGTGATTCATACATATATATTTATATGGATGAAAAATAGTTTTTTGGGAAAAAAAGAAGTCCATCTCAGTAGACAATATATACATGAGATACATGAGAAGTGTGTGAGCTGGTATGAAGAATACCTGATAATCAAAGAGCTGCTCCTTTGTTCCAGCAGTAAAGACTGAGGCTTCCTGCTTTTAGGGTGCTTTTGTTGTTGGTTGGTTGGTTTTTACATTTGGTAACTTGACACACAGAGAATTCTGTATTTCTCACAACTAAATATGGAAAAGGTACACCAGTGTAGGGGAGTGCTTCAGAGGCTTCAGAAGAACAAGTTTGCTTTGTTGATTTCAGAAGTGTGATGTATGTTCTGGGAACTGCAATTGCTATTAACTCTGGTGAACGGTGTCACATGCCACCACTTGGTGCGTTTGCCATCTTTGGTTGTGTTCCATCTCGCACAGTTGCAGACTTGTTTTTTCTGTTAATGACATGTACTGCTTTGTCATCAAACAAAAAGGACAATCAAATAAATACACTTTTCTTAACTTTGGTATTCGGGGATTGTATTTTTAGCTCTCAAGAATTTTAAGTTGAGCTTTTGCATGCGTCATATGAGATTACAGGTCTGTGACAACTGATAACATCTTTGTATCTGTACTACTCGTTTATTAGCTGAATGCAGAACAAAAACCCAAGGACTAAATTCAAGTGTTTGTGAACCAAACCAGCAGCTCTCGGAATAAGAGCCTGTGACAACAAATATATTCACCCTGAGTCTGACTAACGTCTAAAGAGAGGACTGGAAGGAATTTTATTTTTTTAAAATAATCCTTGAAGTGTAGATGCAAATAATTAATTTCTACAAGCAGTAAGACTTGAAGTAAACATGAAGTTTTCTCTTTTAGATTTGGGTTAATTTGTGCATGATATCAGCAGTTCACTATTTCTCAGAAGGTGGATGTCAGAGTGGTCAGAATTCTAATGCAAACTTGAAAAATGGTCATTTAAATCAGTGTTTTCTACCCCTCAGGAGGATGTTTTAACTGTAAACTATTGTTTAGGCTAGACTGAAGATCATGTGTTTGTGTAGATGTATAAATAAATACGTTTCTATCCTTTCTTAGTAAGTATAGAAAGGTGTAAAAAGTTCATGAAGCTCGAAAAAGTGAAGCAGCATCCTGATCAGGTCCTTGCAGGGAATTCTGCAGCAGCATCAGGGTTCTCAGGCCAAAGAAAGTTTGGAACCCAGCATCTTAAACCAGGTTAACCTTGTGCATGTGAAAAATGGAAAATACGGATGCTTATTAAAGCAGAAGCACTTTTAAAATCAGTTGTAGCCGTAGATTTCCAAAGTTCACCTCTGTTCTGCTTTACTGTGTCAAAGCCCCAGCTGACCTCTTGCGTTTGATTCTTGCAGTTAAAACAAGTTGGGAGAGCTCTCCTGATCCGCAGCTGCACATATGTTCGTCAGGGATACTGCAGTGCTCAGAAACTGCAGTCTTTATGACTGACCGATGAAAATAACTGGTGTTACCCGCTCTTGTTATACACATGTAGTCAAGAATGGTACTGATCTTTAGTACCTGGAGCAGAAGACCATTCTTCATTCAAATACCTTGTTTTGGCCTCTTGCCATTCCATCACTTCGGCAGCCAGTGAGTACCCTGCAGTTAGGGTGCTGGGCACCTTGTTGCCAGTCTAGAGGGGCACCAGAAGTGTGGTTGCTGTGCCTGCAACACCCTCCCTACACCCTCCCTATCCAGTAACGTTGGCCCTGCTCTACAGTATGTCCTGTCAGCATCTGACCAACATGCGCGCCCTGTAATTTGGGAGTAATTCACAGGCTTGTCCTTTGGGGATGCCTGGAGTTCCTGGCTATGGTGAGTCATCCTATGGCATTTTGCCCTGACGTTGTACTAGCAGGCGGTTTGGAAAGGGAAGCTGTAGCTTTTCTCTCACCCTTTATTTACTTTTTTATTTTATTTTATTTTTCCTCTCCTCTAGAAGCTACTCTGCTCCTCCCTTTCATGCTATGCCAATGGTCCTTGCTTCAATCCTTTCAAGCCCTAGAATTTCTGCCCTACTTGCTGTAGAAGAAGGAGACTGTGTGACTGGTAAGATTTGTATCCAATGTTGATTATTGCTGTTTTTCACTGCCAAAGCAAGTGTTCTGAATTACTGTTTGTGAATTATGATGTAAAAGAGGTATGCTAATTTGTGTGAGATGGGACAACGATGCTGTCTAGTATTTACATAATGCATTTACTATCAGGACTTTAATGTGCTCTGTAAATAATTATTTAGAAGTCTAAAATGTGATGATGAATATTGTTCTGCCTCCAAAAGGCGCGAGAATGGCAAAGGATCGCTTGGTGTTCTGAAAATGATCATAAATAGTCTGTTATCTTATGCGCTCCCCTTTCGTTCGTTCAGCTCTCGTGTCAGAGTGTAGGGGAATAATAGAATAGCTGATGTGCCAAAGTTCAGTAGGTGGAGGCACAGATACTAAAGTGCCTGTAGCTCAGCAGCTAAAAATAAATGGCACTAGTAAGCTAAGGACCCCTGCCTAAGTTTTGGACTTGTACTAATGTGTTTTTTTATAGAGGGTAGAAATGCCCCTTCCTAAAACACCCTTCCTTTACTTTTTAAAAAGATCTATCCCCAACATTTACCAAAAAAAAATCCACGGGTTCCGCAAGCAGATGCACTCGATGTGGAAGCTGAGCTTATTTTGAGCATAGAATATGCTACTCATAATCCTAGCTGTGCTTGTGTTCTTGGTATCACACCCTTCCCTACCCACAATTATCTTCACATATGTTATTTTTAAAAATGCCTAGCATTACTAGTTTTCTACAAATTTTTAGTGGGCAACTTCATGCATTTTTACTCTCACTGAAAGAAAATGCATTCTATTTATTGTTCTATCTTACTTTATACTAGGTAAATTGCAGGCAAAGATCTATATGCAGTGGATCAAGTAAGTATTGATTCTCTCAGCAATGTTAGTCCTAATAGAAACCTATAGTCATAGTAGATATGTCATTTTGTAAAGCGAATCCTTTTAGTTTGCGTTAGGTAATCACGTTTATGTTTATCTCGTTCAAGAAAAAAAATGCTTGTCAAAGTCCTAGAGGAAGAATACAAAATTCTTATCAATGTGATGATGCCATCTATTTGGTCTTACTACTTGTACGTGAAATTGCATACAGACATGCAGGCAGAGCACTAGTCTTGATTCCAAACCTGAACGTGTGGCATTGAGCATGTGTGAAATGGTGCATTAGTGACCAGGGAACCACCGCATTCAGTGGCAGCTGCTCACAAAGCATGTCTGTGTATTTGCAGCATGGGTTCATAGCTTTATGACTGGAGTCTGGGTGAATTCAGTTTTCAAAGGATAATGCAAATTTTTTTGAAGTATTTGGATTTTTATTAGGCCTCATTAAAAATAAGTTAGAAGAACAGATAGTTTACTTTGCTGACACGCAATCTGGACCGTGGCCTCTCTTATAAAATAGAAACCATCACGTTTGTTTTCAGTGTATTATGGCAAAAAAAGCCCCAACGTTAAAGACTCAGGAATGATTTTTGCTTTCCAATGTTTTGCTAATTTTGTGGTAACTACAGAAAGTTTTAGCTATTTTTCTAACATGCTGCTGCTCTTGCCTCTAGCTTCTGAAGACTGTGACCCCATAAACCTCCTGTCTATAGAGATAGCTAATGCTTTAATTGATCATTAGTAGACTTTCAAAATGAGTTTCCATCTGCCAAAAGATTAAGTGTCTTAGGGAATAGACTTAGAGCAGTTTGATGCATGGAGGATAAACACAAGTGCCTTTAAAAAACACTTGCTTCTAAAATACTTAAAAGGAAAAGTAGTAGAAAGGATTTTTCCTCTGATTTGTTTTTTTCTCAAATTAGAGAAGGTCTTTTTATATATCAATGAGAGTTCATCAGCTCATGTTCAAAACCCAAAGAGCAAAACCTCATGAAAACATTGAATTTAACCTTAGAACAAACTGTGCAAATGTTGACAGCTTTAATTTGCAACGTAAATGTTTGTGTTAAATTAATTTATTCCAGCTTTAAGAAACCCATGCTTTGGGCAAGAAAGAAGTTGAAAACTTTTCTCCTAGCTGTACTTGAGAATACTGAGGAAAAACATTGCCATGCTTTATTACTATTTTTCACAATTACAAGGATTGTTTCTCCACCTGTTTTCTTTCAAAGTTTTGCTTTTCAGCTTATTTGGAGTGATTTTTACAGGTTTTCATGTTGCTTTATCTCTGCCACTTTTGTACAAGCCACTTTTGGGAGAGCTACCATTGTGATAACAGTTGTTACTACAGAAATAATAGCTTCTTTTTCAGGTATCTGAAAAATCGGTGCTTTTAAACTTAGTTAAGAACAGTTCTAGCTGGTAAGAATACCCTTCTGGCTGGATTAGAGCTGTCAGAGTTTCTGTAGCAGAAAACAGAGGAACTGCAGCTGTCCTACAGCAGTGCCAAAAGATGGACACAATCGGAGGTGTGTGTTCCAATTTGACATTTTTTTTCCAACTATCTGTCTGCTCCTTCTCTCTTATTTGCTACTTAGGTTAGGCGAAAATAGGTCTAAATGCACAGTTTTCTATATTACTTGGGGATATTGATGCAACACCTAATTGATTGGGGCCATAAGTATAGTGAGTGGAAAGCAAAGGACACTACTTTTGCAAATAACACTGGGAAGATTAGTCTTGCCTACGGATGAAAGGTTGCATTCTGTTTGCCCTGTCAGGCAAAGTGGAAAATACTGGTATCATCAGTGGCAAATCGATTTATACAGAATGCTGGAGCTGGTTTAATATAGGCTGACTCTGAAAAGTAAGACTTTATTTTTTATTTTTAAAAAACTTTATTTGCCACATGTTGATGGGCAAGTATCCATTTAGAGAAATGAATATGGCTAATGTTATTCTATCAAACACTGCAATGTTTGAAGAAATCATGAAAAAAAAAAGAGGGAGATCTTGACTTCCACTTTAATAATAATGGAATATGAAGGTCAGGCTGTAACTGTAGAAGTTCATTTCAAATTTAAATATTTAGCATTTTCACCAGTCTGTGACTACAAGGAAATTTATTACATTAAGATGGAATTTAGATCTTTGACATGAAGCTGGTATTTTCATAGTGTGAAAAATATCAAGCTGACATTATACTGTCTCATTTGATGACTTCCAAATGTCAGAGTGCAGTAACTTATTCATAGGGACCCCGACGGCTTGTGATAGTGTCAATTTAAAAGACATTTACATCGACTTTTTTATTTAAACATGTAAAATGGAATATGTAAAGTGGATGAGGAGAAGGGGGAAAGACCAGGGGCAACAAAGTTCTTGGTAATAGAATGAGGCACTTTTAAGGCTAATTTTCAGCAATGCCTTCTGACAGCAGCTCGGGCCGCCGCTGCCTGGCAGCACACGCACGCTTTGTGTTCATTAAAAATAGCATAACACACTCCTCGGGAAAAGTAAGCCCTCCATCCCTTGCTTTTAAAAGTGGTTTTGTCATAATGGAACGTATTAGTTATTTCTTTTGAGCCGACTGTAGCCGAAACGTGACTCCGTTGGCCGTCGAAGGCCTCAGTGTGACGGCTGTTCACAGGGGGAAGAAGCCGCAACAGTTGAGTACAAGCAGCGTTAAGTTTATATTCTACTAAAAGTTTGGGTAGGAGCGTTAGTGTCCGATTGTCTGCACCCAGAGGGCAGAGGCTGGCAGGAGCGGGGCGCGGCCGCCATTTTGCGGGGCGGCGAGAGGGAGGCTGCGGCTGCCCCGAGCCAGGCCCCGCGGCGCGGAGCCGGGGCCGGGACAGAGCCCGGACAGAGCCGGCAGGGGGCGCCGCCGCCTCCC
>WEIS01025743.1:0-10438 GCA_013389965.1 Todus mexicanus | reverse complement strand
CCAGTCTTCCCCCAGGTAAATAAACTGGTAGCTCTGAATTTATCAAAGAATTTAATCCAGCTCACTGCTGAATCCCCTCATAACAAAATGGACTACATGGAAAATGAATGGCTAGATGTTTCTTTTCATATTCTTGATCAGAAGCAAAGTAGAAACATAAGTTCTCTTTATTTATCCCAGCTTGTATATTTAGACTTAAGTTATAATGAAATCAAATCCATTCCAGATGAATTCTTTGAATCAATGTTGTCCCTTCACACCCTTAATCTCAGTAAAAATTGTCTTCAGGCATTTGCAGTAACTTATGACAGTGCATTAACCTCCCTAACCATCCTTGATTTGAGTTACAACGCTTTGCAGAACCTTCTCCTAGATGCTGACACATTGTCAAATTTGAAGGAGCTTTATGTTCAAAACAACCACCTCCAGACCCTGCAATTTGATATCTTCTCAAGTCTTCCTAGTCTCAGACTGCTTAATCTACAGAGCAATAACATCAGCCTTTGCAGCATGTACTCAGGATTAGCTAAGCAAAGACTTGCTGGAGAGGAAAGTGGCTGTGTGTCATTTGTTGACTCTCCTACTCTTCAGTACTTGGACCTAGCTGACAACATGCTGAACATCCTACCAGCGTACACTTTCTACAAGACTTCTCTGATTGTCTTGGATCTCTCCATGAATCCCGGGCTGAAAATAGAAGTTAAAGCATTATCAGGACTGGAGAAGTCTCTTGAATATTTGTATTTACATGGCAATAACTTGATAGATTTAAATATTGACTTGCCTTGTTTTAGTCACCTTAAACATTTAAACCTCTCTGAAAATCAGCTGAACTGGTTGCCTAAGTGGGGTAGTGACTCTCCACTGGAAGTTCTGGACCTACGGAACAACAGATTTAGTACATTACAGAACAGCAATATTTTAGCATTAGAAAATTCCCTTAAAAATTTGTATCTCACTGGGAACCCACTCGACTGCTGTGGAAACATCTGGCTCTCATTAATGATCCAGAACAAAAATGTTCAGATCCTCAACGTGGAACACTTAACTTGCCAGTACGCTCAGAACTTTGGGTACCAGGAGGATAAGCACATCGGGAACATCAGACCAGAAGACTGTGAAAAAGAAGATCTGAAGAAAATCAACTTCCTTATTATATTAACATTTGTGTTGGTTTTATCTGTGATCATCATTGGCGTGGGTTCATTTTTTTGCTTCCGCAAGCAAAACTTTAGCCATCAGTTTAAAGCATAGGAACACAAAATGCCTTGAAAACTAAAGGAATCAGGTGCTACACTGCAGGTGTGTAGAAATGAAGGGCAAAATTCTCATCTTTGATTTTTAACTGTGGATTTTAAGGCAATTTCAAAGTGCCCCTGAACTGTACCACTCGAGTGCTCCAGGTTGCAGGGACTGAAAGGAGAATTTGCCGTGTTTTGCACTTGCTTCATTTGCAAGCAGATCTGCTTGAAAAGTTNCCACTGGAGCAAGACATCAGAGGTAGATGAGGTCATGATGATACATAATATAGGAGGGATATAAGAGAAACCTCAGGTGTGAAACAGATGGACTATATGTTACCCAGATCTGCTCAGAAGGTCACAGCTCCACAGTTCAACTCAAAGAGGAGAAATTTGCCCCTCACGTGCAATACATATTTAACTGGGTTTAATGTGAAGAAATTCATTTCTGGGATGAATGTTTTTTTAAAAGAAAAATCTCAGAAAATGAATTTCAACCAGCCAACATTGGACTGAAATGTTTATACTGCTAAGGAAAACTGGTGGGAAGTCAGTGCATACAGTTGCATTTCAATGCAAAAGGATAATATATCTACTTTTAAAGATCACAGGAGGTTAGACAGCAAAAAAGGTGTTTTAAAGATACCAGTGGGAAGCATTACACAGGAAACCTACTCTCCCGGGCTACTAATCAGTGTCTCTTCCTTAAAGATATTATGATCTAGAGGACTGTCTGCAAGAAAAGTTATACAGATCCTCGTTCTGTGGTGGTTTTAACACGGCCAACCTGTTGCGTTGCGAAAAGCTGGCACTGACATATGTCATGTCCCACACTCTGACAGCAAAGTCACTCTTCTGAAGTGAAAAAACCCCTCACCAACAGTGGGAGCTCGATCTACTTACAGGGTTCAGTGGCTTCTAAAGGAGCTATATCAGTTTTTTTGTTAATGTCAGGAACTGTACATTAGGGCACATAAGAGAAATAGAGGTCAGACCAAAATCTGGCCAGGTAAATAACTCAGAGTCAAAATGCTGCTCCATTTCTGTTTCTTCCTGCTAGTGAATATTGAAATTAACACACTACAAAAAGGTGTATAATTCTATTTTTAAAGCAGTTATGTATGAAACTGGCTGGTGGCTTTTCCTTGTGGAATTTTGTACAATAAAAACACCTTTGAATTTTGTAAAAAGCACAGTGTTGTGAATATATTAAAGCACCAGCTTGGAATGCTCCACAGATGAAAATCTATGTCTTCCTATTTTTCTATGGCATTCAGTCTCTGCCTTAGACCTTTACCTTCTGGTCCTGAAGCAGGAACAGATGCTCCATATCTTAGAGTACAACCAACGCAGAACAAGGAGATCTACTGAAGATGTAATCATGGTTGGACTTGATGATCTTAGAGGTCTTTCCCAACTTTAATGATTCTATGAATCTACAATTCTATGGTTTTATGTAAGATAGCATTTACACAATCAGCAGCAATAGGACTTGATTAAATATGTGTGAAAGCCAATGCTACTCATTGGCTCAAGCTCTTATTCTTGTAGGAGAAAGTTTGCACAAGCAGCAATCCCAGGGATTAGTTGGAAGCCCAATGCTGAAGTTGGTGAGCTTTTCCTCTGATGTGAAAACAAGCTGAGCTTTGTGCCAAGACGTGGGCTAATTTAGCCACACACTGAGTTCATGCCTTTTGTGTTGAGCATGGCAAGATTATATCTCCTTCCGAGAGCCAGTATTAGCTTGGCTGCCATGACTGGAATCAGTTAATAACCCGATGACAGAGCCAAACCCATTTAATTAACAGTTTTAACACTGCTTTTGTTTGGCTCTACCAAAAGGAAGTGCTTGTTATTACTAAACATCTGGGACTAATTAGACTTCCATTGACTTCCCTGGGAGCAGAAACAGCTTTCTCGAGGAATAAGCCTCAGGAGTAAAGTGTGGCATTGCTCATTTGGATTTCTTTGTTGCCAGCATAAGCAACCAAGAAGTTACATGAGCCTGCTTCGGCCAATTCTGTTATTCTGCATGGGAGGAGGAGCATGAGGGAAAGAAAATATGAATAAAAGAACAAAAAGTGAGAAATCAGGGAGAAATAGGAATTCTCCATGATATTATTCCTCAAAGTAGGGATATGCAGATGACAGCCCCAACTCTTGCCTCTTCTGTCTGCTCCTGTGGCTGCAAGAAGCCCAAATGTCCAATTACCTGACCCCGGATCAAACATATCCATTACTCAAACATTACACATCTTTCTGTCAGTTAGCACCATTGTCCTAAGAGGATGACACAATAAAAGCTGTTTTGACTGCTATTTTGCAACAAAAATTTACACCCTCATTCATTGTCTTTTCATAAGGACCCTGCAACAGCCTCCGCTGATGCAAAGAGAGCTCATGCTGCTAAGTCAAGGAATTTCCTTCTGGGATTTTGGGATATGTAGTAGAACTTGTGGGGTTCATGCATTCATTTTTTTAAATTGTTGCATGCAACTAATGGCTTCCTCTTTGCAGCTGTTTGAATGAGGCAGGATAATAGATCTCTTTCAAATGCTTCCTACCATAGTTGGCTGTAGTTTGTTCCCAAGAATCCTCTGTAGTGGGATCAGGTACATACAAGTACTGGCAGCACTAGAAACACTCCCAGAGAGGGTTCACGAAAGTTCAGCAAAACACGACTCATGTTGGTCATCCACGGAAAGTCAAATCTCAGTTTCTAAAGGCGTTGGCTTTTCCTGCAAATCCTGGACAAAGCAATACCTTAGTAGAGTACCAGAGCCTCTGGACACAGACCTCTCTACAGGGATCCTGCTCAGCCCCGAACCAGCCATAGTGGATTAATAGAAAAACAAGTAAGTGCCTCCTAATATTTCAGAACTCCAGAACATTTGATGTCCTGTTCCCATCTTCACATGCCAAAAACACAACCAGGATTCCCTATATCTCCACAAGAGAGAAAAACATGTCTTACCTTGCATGGCAAGGTGTCTTCTGGCCATATTTATTATTTTCTGTAAATGTTTGCCTATTGTGTTTATGCGCACACATACATAGGCACAAAAGCATGCAGGCTAGTATAAGAAACACATCGCTTCAGAATTAGCTCTGTTTAACCTAAACTAGAACGGCCTGTACCAAGTGATCTTCTGTAACGACAAACAGCTTGTGGTGTTGGTGTCTGTGGATTCCTATTTCATGCCTGTTCATGCGAAGCAATGTGATCAAGATTTTCAAAAGCAATCAGTGATTTATTTCAGATGCCTGAATTTGGAGCCTGTGTATTGCCAATCCTGAAACAAGTGTGATTTTCCATAAAACTGTTTCCATCTCCTCTCAAAACCAAGGCTCTGTAGCACGTCTTGTATAAGCCCCAGCAAACACCTGGGATTGTCCAGAAGTATATATAATTCTTTTTCTTACTGCTTTCTAATGATAGTGGCCTGCTCTGTCAGAGCCGTGTCGAATATACGAAGAGCTGAAAGAAGAACAAAGCCACCCACAAATACCTTCAGTTCCCTCAGCTGCTCCTCATAAGACTTTTCGTAGACACTTCACCAGCTTTGTTGCCCTTCTCTGGACATACTCCAGGCTCTCAATGTTCTTCTTGGAATGAGGGGCACAAAACTCAGTCCAGGATTTGAGGCACAGTCTCACTGAGTACAGGGGGATGATCCCTGCCCTAGTTCTGCTGGCCACACTAGTGCTGATCCAAGCTAGGATGTTGGTGGCCTTCTTGGCCCCCTGGGCACAGCTGCCTCATCTTCAGCCGCCTGTTGACCAACCCCCCAGGTCCTTTTCTGATGGGCAGCTTTCCATCCACTCTGTCCCAGCCTGGAGTGTTGAAGGAAGTCATTGTGACCCAAGTGCAGGAACCAGTCCTTGACTTTGTTGAACCTCATACTGTTGGCCTCAGCTCAGCCAGCCAGCCTGGCCAGACCCCTCTGTAGACCCTCTCTACTCTCAAGCAGATCAATACACCCACCTAACTTGGTGTCATCTGCAAACTCACTGAGGGGGTCTTGATCCCCTTGTCCAGATCATTGATATTAAACAGAGCTGGCCCCAATACTGAGCCCTGGGGAACATCACTTGTGACTGGCTGCCAACAGGATTTAACTCCATTTACCACAATTCATTGGGCCTGGCCATTCAGCTACTTTTTATCCATCAAAGTATACACCCATCCAAGCCATGAAGAAGTATGTAATAACCAAGGAACAATGTTGAAACAGAAACAGGATGGAAAAGACACTGAATGAGCGCAGAAGAACTTTTTGAGGAGGGCCATACAACATTCTTTCACAAGCAAGGACATTTGGAGGCAGATGTAACATGATGCAAACCAGAACTTTGGCAAACATAAGGGAACAGTCCTGCAACACTGGAGAGTCACTTTTGTCCCAAGCTATTGATCACGGCTGTTCTGTTGCATTGTAGAGCAAAGTTTGTTCAACAAATGTCCTCCTCCTGTCTATTTCTAGCAGTCACTGCATCAAAGACATATTTTCTGGTTAAGTATTCTTTATGAAGAAACTTTCTGGAAGGTGACAAAAGAGGAGATTTCTCTCTACTCTTTGTGACTTTCCAGAAAATGAAGTGGAGAGGGGAGTCTGGGGTCCCAGAGACAAGATAAGAGAACTAGAGAAACCCATTTTCAGGCAAGAAATCCATCAAAGAGAAGAAGGTTTGGGACCTTCAACTTGTCAGGAGGAGTTATTTGGGGAGAAAGGAAGGGGAATAAGCACAACTAAACCAGGAATTTGGAAAACAAATGGGAAAGGAATGGTCAGCATGAAATCAGAATCAGAAGTGGATAGTGCAACATTATAGAGCAGAAATAAAGGAAAGGAAGGCTGCACACCACTTTGAGGTACATTTCTGTATTTAACCTGATAGGACAAAGCCTTTGCTATGCTTGTGGATGACAACAAATGGAGCAGTGACTGATCTGTTTGGGGCAGAATTGCTATTTAGAGGGACCTTCCACATCAAAGCTATGGTCCAACAGAAACTTCATGATGTTCAGCAAAGACGCCTTGGACAGAATAAGTTCATGCAGCACTCCAGTCTAGGAACAAGATGACTGGAAACTAGCTTTGCAGAAGAGGCCCTGAGGATCTGAGTGGACAACAAGTTATTCATTAATCAACATCATGCCCTAGTGACAATGAAATCCAGCTGCATACTAAGCTCTATTTGCAAAAGCTTAGTTAGAAAGTCAAGAGATGTTATTACTCTCCTCTATCTGGCACATCTAACACCACATCAGGTTACTGTGTCCAGCTATGGGTCTCCCAGTGCAAGAGGGAGACTGACAAACTGAAGTGAGTCCAGCAGAGGCCACCAAGATGGTCATGGGGCTGGAGCATATGATATCCGAGAAAAAGATGAAGGGAATTAGGCCTGTTCAGCCTGGAGAAGAGAAAGTCTTGGGGAAAGTCTTATCAGTACTGGAAGGTCAATTACAAAGGAGAGAGCATCAGCTCCTCCCAGGAGTATTCCATTAAAAGGCAAGATGCAACCTCTGAGAATCGGAACTGGCGAAGTTCAGATTGAACATAAGGAAAAAATTCTTCATAATGAAAGAGGTCAACCTCTGGAAAATCCTTGGGGATTTTGAAAACTCGTCAGGGCAAGGCCCTGAGCAACCACTTCTGACGTTGAAGTTGGCCCTGCTTTGATCACGGAGCTGGACTGGAGCTCTTCAGAGGCCCCCTCCAACTTGAATCATTCTCCAAATCAGGTCATGTACTTAGATGAGGCATAAAGTAGCAGAGAAAATTCCGAGGAACAGAGCCCATTAGTGGTATGTACTCCCTGCACTGAAGCTGTGGAAGGGATTTTGCAGTAGAAGTGTCTGGAGAGATGGCAAAAGTGGCTGATGATGTCAGATGTGGGCAGATTTAGTCGGACCATAGAAGTCTGAGTTTACATAATGTTTCTTTTTAATTTTTTTTTTACAGCTCAAAATGAAAATTAGTGTTTTCAAAAATCTCCATGAAAATTCTGAAAAACGTGAAGTTGTGAAATGCTTTGTAAGGTCAGAGCTTCAGTTTGAATTCAGTTCTCCCTACTGCACTAAGCACACACTTACAGAGTTAAACAAAAATAATCATTGTAACATTTGGTTAGCTTTTATTATCTTTGTTCTAGAAAAGATGAGGAAATGTTTCAATCAGCTAACGCTAAATAACACATCCGCAAAAAATCACTAAAATAAAACAAAATAAAAATAAAATATTGGGCTTGTGAAACTATAAAAATATTTTCATGTTTTTAACACATCAGTTAGTGCTGAGACATAGGAAGAGTATAAAATAAAATAATGTCATTAACCTTTTGAAATTCCAGAAGAGAGCTATGAGGTAAGATTTTCATTTAAAAATGTTTTTTATCGTAAAACCTCCTTCTAACATGAGTACTTGTGTTATGATTGGTGTTTTTTCATAATATTTACAAGCTTTATGACTCCACTGCCTTTCACTTTAAAATGTTGTTGCAAAAAATTCTGGCAAGAGTTGTAGATTGAAGAGTTTCAAAACCCCAGCTTCATTAATTGCTGCTTACTCTTGGGAAAAGCTTCTTGTAACAGACTTTAACATATGTCTCTTGCCTTATATATGTGACTCAAGACTATTTCCTCCAATCTGTCCCTTGTGTTTCACCACAGACATCAGGCAAGTTATTGCATTGCTGAGCTGGACCCACCACTTCTTAATTGAGCTCCTTTCTTGTCCAGAGAAGAATTTGGATGCTTTAATTGCAACTCTAGGTATTTAAGTCCAAAATCTAAACCTTTACAGTCCTTATTCAGCTGTTGATTCTTCCATCTGGTTCCCAAAGTCTGTAGAGGACTACGTTTGATGTTCAAACTCGTGGTACATTTAACAGTCTGCTCCTTGACATACTCAGAAGTGCCACAGACAGCACAAATCCATTCCTATCTGCATAAGGAGGGAACTGTGCCCTCAACAAAATCCATTGGCCAGTGGGACTGCAGAAGGCAGAGGGGAAGACCCAGAATGAAACTTTTGGGAAGCATCATGCTCCCATATTGCTTGATGTACTGATTAAAGCAAAGGAGAAAATTGGGCCACAGTGTGCCATACTTTTCATGGTGCTCTAAACGGCGTGCTATAAAAAAGAAGACAACTTCTCACATGGTGATGTCTACATCTAGCCACTTACATTTAAGTATCTTAGAATCATAGAAACATTTATCTAGTCAGCTGTGAGTCTAACACTGCCAAGTCTACCAATAAACCATGTAATTAGCATCATGTCTACAGGTCTTGCAAATTCCTCCAGGGATGGTGACTCCACTTCTTCCCTGGGCAGATTGTTCCAGGGCTTGACAACACTTTTAGTGAAGCAATTTTTCCTAACATCCAGCCTAAACCTCCCCTGATGCAAATTGAGGTCATTTCCTCTTCTCCCATCACTTGTCACTTAGGAGAAGACACCAGCAACCACCTTGCTCCAACCTCCTTTCAGAGAGTTGTCATGAGTAAGAAGATCTCCCCTGAGCCTCCTTTCCTCCAAGCTAAACAATACCAATTCTTTCAGCCTCTCCTCACAAGACTTGTGTTCTAGAACCTTCACCAATTTTGGTGTCCTTCTTTGGACATGCTCCAGCTCCTCAATGTCCTTCTTGGAGTGAGGGACCCAAAACTGAACCCAAGATTTGAGGTGCTGCCTCACCAGTGTTAAGTCCAGGGGGATGATCCCTGTCCTGATTCTGCTGGTCTCACTAGTGCTGATACAAGCCAGAGTTTAATCTCAACACTGAGCTGAAGACTTGAATCAGTTGCCTAAACACAGGCAGCTAGTTCAGTCTACAGCAAAAACTGATGTCATTTGGGATGTTCCTGGGGTTTGGGCTGCAACAATACAGAGTATACAGGTATGATACAATTAAAGAGGAAACCTTGTTAGTCTTGAGTGTCAGCTGGAGGCCAGGCAGCATATCCCAGGTTGATTCAAAGGCAAACGAACATCAATTTGTGGGCATCCAGTCAAACCCACTGTTGGAAAAGAAGCCGGAATTAGCTTGGAAAACAAGCACTCTGAGTCCTTTACTTTAACTGGTTGATATATTATATCTGGGCTCTGAAGTCTAATGTCAGTTTACCCTCTTAAACAGTAATCCAAACCAGAAATCAAGACCAGCTTTCGGCCAGGAAGGTTTTACACAACTCTCTGCCTGTGCACATCCAATATCATGTTATCTGGTTTTCTTCTTTTCCCACGGTGTAGCTGCTTTTCCAACCTCTGGCTTCCTTAGACTGCTCACACAGAGGTTTTTGAGTAAATGCAATAAAACTGCAAAAACGTCATGTGTTTTTGCAGTACAGTATGTGTCTCTTCATTCAGTTTGCATGTACTGCTCTTCAGTAGACTTCTGGACTCACCCACACAGAGTGCTCTCAAATGTCTTCTAGCAGAGTACCTGAGTGATGCAAGGTTAAACAAATCACTTGCTGCGGTCTGCAGAGCAATGTTTTCAGCATCTCATGGCCCAAAAGTTGTTTTTTTTAATTATCACTTCTTATTTCCCAATGCGCCTGTTGGGATTTTTCTCTTAAGCAAGAGTTGTATGGGAATAAAGTCGTATCTCAAAGAAAGATCTTGTTTTATTTGGATCAAAAAAAATGAGTAGATCTCCCTAATTTCCTTTCCCCAATAATAACAATGAAAAGCTCTATTCAGTTAATGAAGTCCTAAATGACCTAGCTGAGTTTTGCAAACAAATATTTAATATTCCCTTGCTTTTCTGCTACACTGTTTCAGATAACTTCACAAATTAGAAATAAAGACACAAAAACTATCTATCTTGGGAAAGTATGGTGATCGTTTCTCTGGTTAAATCAGTGCAGTTCTTGAAGATATCTCAGCTGCACATGAACGAGATCAAGATAGAATCTGTTTACCAGACAAGCCCTCACACCTCTCCTTGCTTATGAAGTAGTTTAAACCATTTTTGTGTTTTACCTGACTAGTGGGACAGGCTAAAACTATGTCCGGTATCATTTACATCCTGACTAGGGATAATTTATCAGGTCACAAAAGTCAATTGCATGGCAGCTGCTCCTATCCCCTTTCTGCTGTTTTGCTTTGCAGAGCTCCCAAATTCGCTCCTCAAGATCCCTAGTACTTTCTTTCAAGAATGAGGTTAAAAAACCTGGCAAAGTTTT
>WEIS01025742.1:1405-12171 GCA_013389965.1 Todus mexicanus | reverse complement strand
GAATTACCCAGATGGTGTATTAGATTTCTGCCAGATTTTGAAAATACTGTGACTTCTGTTACTGGCTTTCCCCTTGCGTGTCCTGTTCTACTGCAAGTGGTGCTTGAGTGTAAGATGGAAGCATTTTGTGAGCTGGGGGATACCAAGTTATTGCTGATGGTGGAAGTCATCTCTGCATGTTATCCTGCAATTCTGACACACTGAAAGAAAATCCAACCTGCTACCTGCAGTGAACTCAAACGCTGTGTTTGTCTCGCATTTTGTGCATATAGAATGAAAGTAGTAAGGAGAGCATGTGGGGTTAGAGGACTGCATTGACCATGTAGATCTGAGGTGACCAGAGCTTTTGACACACATCTTCCTTGACCTTCCTCTCTTAGATACCCAAAGAAGCCTGGATGACTTTTACATTAAGGAAGAAAGTGTCAAGGTTTATCTAGGAAGCAAGACACCTCCTTGGTCAAAAAAGCTGAGTGATGAGTATAGGACTGGAATAGAAAAAGAGGACTGTGCCTAACTTTTTTGTTCAAATGTGTCCTGGCACGGGCAGCCCTTATTGATGGGTTTAGCTGTTGTAGCAGCAAACTGCACCATCCTGTTTGATTTTGAGGAAGTTTTTTTCCATTTTACAATTCTGGAAGAAATACTGTTTGTCATAAGGATCTTCAGTATAGGATAGTAATGACTGGCAAGTCATTACTAAGTGTTTACTAGTAGTGCTGGATTAGCTCAGGCAAGATATTGGGAGGCTACATAAGGAAAAACTGTTTCGTTTACTGTAAAATTATATATTTAACTTTGTTCTTACTGGGTGTCTTAGTTGTGTGGGAGAATTGTTTGTGAGTTTTTTGGTTTTTTGGGGGGTTGAGGGTTTTTGTTGCTTTTTCCCCTTCATTCTTTACAGTTTCTTCAATTTTTTGTCTATCTTTTCCTTTTTTTTCTGTTTCTAATTGTACATTTCTTTTTATTGTAACGGTTTATAGTAAGTAAAGAGTGGCTATTGATGATTCTTCACATCTGTAAATAATCTTTCATTGTTCAAGTGAAAGAGTTAATGGAGGAGTGACTGTGTACGTACTGCCTAATGATCTCAGGCACTCCAGTTTAATTGTGGGTGTTGCTATTTACTCTGTAAATATTGTTTAAAATGTAAAAAATTACATTATAAATTATGGGGAAAAGTGGTCTGCACATTGATATGGTCATATAATGTTCAGATGTTGAAAAACTAGCATAAAAATACTGAAATGTCTTTTGATGTGGCAGATTCAATGACCAGCTTCATCAGCTTGTATGTGCATTGATTCTATGCTGTTTCATTGTAAACTTCAAAAAACCCAAAACTGTTTAATTGCCAATGATTTCTGTGTCCAGTGGGATCTTGTGCTGCATAAACCTGCGGAACACTGTGATTTGGGAGTCATCAATATTCTTAACTTTTTTTTGCTGTGTACATAACCCCACTGTGCACTTCTTAAATTGGAATTTACTCTATCATGGCTAAAGGAATAGTGCAATATAATTAACACAAATTATGTTGTGGCATTTTAAGGTTAATTTTACAATAAATGTAAGTCAAAATATGGAATACTGTGAATCAGTTGGTATGTTGCAGAATCTGTGTGCAAAATATTTTCTCCTTTCTCTTTGTTAATTAAAAAAAAAAAGGAAAAAATATGTCTTTATAGCTATTCAGAATATTTTATATATGGTATATGGTTTTAGTTTATAGTGAAACATTGTATCAACTTTCATTTTTATTATTGAGACATTAGTGAGAAGATGAAATAGGCTGTCAGCTTTTTTTTTCTTTCAAGGAGTGTTAAATTGTAGAGCACTAGAAAGCCCTCCTCCCACCCCTCAAAAAAACCCCTTCCTTTGAGCTCATGAAATGAATACTACTGGAATGACCATAAAACCTGAACTTTGCTGAAAAATGTTAGATAAGCTGTATTTTAGAAGGCAGAGGAGGTATTTTAGATCATGATTCTTTTTATCTAGTGTAGAGGGTAAGCTATGCTACACATAAAACATATTTGGCTGAAAAATGTAGAGATGTTTAAGCTTGATAAGAATATTTGTTACTGCTTATGTTGTATCGTAGTATTAAATTTAAAGTTTATAGGACTAATGAATTCATACTGTTGCTTCCAATCATGTTTTGACAAGGCTTGTGTGACGACCTCTCCCGGTCAAAAGTAAAATTATTGGAGATCACAGAGAATAAATAAACTTTAGAAGTAAAATTCAGGTAGTTTATTTCTCCAAATCTAAACTGATAGAAGTGTATGCAGTTTTATAGGAGTATTAGAATAGAACAAGCTACACATATTTTAGCTGCTATATGGTCAAATGTGTGAACATCTAGGGAAAAATAAGGAGCTTGCTTATCCTGTCTGTCAAGATTGTATGTTTGTCTTAAGAAAGGAAAGGGGGAACACACCCCCCCTCCCCCTCCCAACTTGTTTACTTTCTTCAATAAACTGCGGTATTTCTTGAGCATGTTGGACTTTACTTTGTATATTATTCATCCTGTCACTGTGCCTAGAGCTTCACTAAAGCTAATAAATAAACACATCAGCTAGCTGCACAAGAAATCAGTTCAGCTGGAAAGCTGAGTCTCAGTTCTACCAAGGAACGCTTGGAAAAGAATCAAGCAAACTGAAATACCTACATAGCTAGGAATTGTGGATTTGCAGGTGGTGATAAAACTTGTTATACAAAGCTGCTGCGTCCTCCAGTGTAACGCACAGTCCTGCATTTGACCATTTACTGCCCTAATGTGAGATGAGAAGCAAAAGCAGTAAAGTGAGTAGGCTGCAAGCAGTGAATGCTTTGTGTACATGGGATTATGGAAGTCTCTGCTCTCTTGTGCCTGGCTGATATCTTTCTGGAACAAAATAATGGACATTAAAATGTTGTTAAGTCCTATGTCTTTTTACAAAAAAGTCTGATTAAGTTATTTCTATGAGGCGTAAGTAACTGGTGATAAACTTGTGTAAAAAATATAAATAAGATTTGGAGGGCAAAAAGATTACCAGGCCTTAAAAACTTAATGTACAAGATAATATTTCCTAGATGGGATTAAAAGAGAAAAGATATCCTTATACTTTAGGATATATACTAAGTATGAAGGGATTAGGAAGAAAATTCTGCAAAAGTCTATTTGTTGCATGCTTATCCAGAATGGGGTTTCTTTTTCAGAAGATATCCTCCCATAGTTTCTTGTACAAGCCATGGACTGAGATGTAATGGGAATAAACCAGTGGGGACTGATCTCGCCTGTTGCATGTATAGAGGATTGCAGTAGCAGTCTTAAAGATGATCTGCTTAGGAAGGTATGGATGTGGAAGCATCAGGAGGAATAAATTGCAGGACAGGGGCTATAGGAATGTACAGATCTAAATGCAGCTTTTCCTGACACCCACTCAGGTCAAGACACAAAGAACAGGTTCTTCCTGACGAACTTGAGCTGCTTCTATGACAAGATCACATGACTATTGGATGAGGGAAAGGCTGTGGATATTGTTTACCTGGACTTTCGGAAAGCATCTGACACTGTTCCCCATGGAATTCTCATGGGAAAAACTGGCTGCTCATGGCCTGGATGAGCATACAATCTGCTGGATCACGCACTGGCTGGATGGACGGGCCCAAAGAGTGGCGGTCAATGGAGTTAAATCCAGCTTGCGACCAGTCACAAGTGGTGTTCCTCAGGGTTCAGTGTTGGGACCATTATTGTTTAGTATTTTTATTGATGGTCTTGATAAGGACACAGAATGTATCATCAATAAGTTCGCAGATGATACCAAGTTAGGCAGGAGTATTAATCTGCGTGAGGGAAGGGAGGCTCTACAGAGAAATCTAGATAGGTTGGATCGATAGGCCAGTGTTAATAGTATGGGATGCAACAAGGCCAAGTGCCAAGTCCTGCACTTGGGCCACAACAACCCCATGCAACGCTACAGGCTTGGGGGTTCTAATTGACAGGTGGCTGAATGTGAGCCAGCAATGTGCCCAGGTGGCCAAGAAGGCCAGTGGTAGTCTGACCTGTATTAGAAACGGTGTGACCAGCAGGAGTAGGAAGGTGATTATTCCCCTGTGCTCAGCACTGGTGAGGCCACACCTTGCATATTGTGTTCAGTTTTGGGCACCTCAATACAGGAGAGATACTGAGATGCTGGAGTGGGTGCAGAGGAGGGCCATGAACTTAGTAAAGGGCCTGGAGAATAAATCTTGTGAGGAAAGATTGAAAGAGCTGGGACTGTTTAGTTTGAGGAAGAGGAGGCTGAGGGAAGACCTCATAGCTCTTTAGAGCTACCTGAAGGGACATTGTAGAGGGGTTGATGCTGGTCTCTTCTCACAGATAACTTGGAATAGAACAAGAGGGAATGGTTCCAAACTACAACAGGGTAGGATACTAGGAAAATTTTTTTTACAGAAAGAGTAGTCAGCTACTGGAATAGGCTGCCCAAGGAGGTGGTTGAATCACCATCACTGGCCATGGTTATAGGGCATTTAGATGTGGTGTCAGGGGATATGGTTTAGGGATGAACTTTGCAGAGTAGGGTTGACGGTTGGACTCGATGATCCCAAGGGTCTTTTCCAACCTCAATGACTCTGTGATTCTATGATTCTATGACAGTGGTGAAGCCCTGATGACCCTCAGAATGGAAAGTCTGATCACTGGCAGCTCCTGAAGGCTGGAAAAAGCCCCAGATGCCTCTCTGTGGCAGCTATTCCAAGAGGAAGAGGACTCATTTTGGGACGCCCTTGGCCTTCGAATCATAAGGAGTGACTCCAGCAACATGCTGACCTTACAGCCTCACTGCTGGGCAGGCTGCTGAGACCTGCGTGTTTTGGTGTTGGTCAATATTTGCGTATGAAAGTGAGAGTATGAGAAAGTGAAGATAGCTTTGTTGTAAAACAAAATCATCTTCCTCTTCTATAAGATTTGCTACAGTAACCCTGTGATAATGCAGCAACATTTCCTACATACAGAGAGCAACCAGCATCTGCTTGCCAGTGAACCATTGCATGCATTTCTCCTGACATAACTAAAGCTTGTGAGAGTTTTATGGGATCTCTGTGGGACATTGCATACATTCTCTGCAAATATTCCATCTGTGAGCAGTTAAGTACTGGAAAAACACTTAAACCAAACCAAAACAAAAAACTCCCAGAAACAGAGAAACTCAATCACCAGGGTGTTGTTATGCTTCTCCAGTGCTTTGGTGCTGGTGCACAGCCTGTGTGGGAGGTGCTGCTTGCGGGGCTTGGGTGGGGTGTGAGGATGTAGGGAGTCTTACTGATGTGTGTCTTCCTGCAGGAGACCCTTATGCAATAGGTATTGCATCAAAGCAATAACAAAAATGGTTCATGGTTGTGTTTTAAATTAAGGAAGAAGGTTTTGCTGCATCTTCCTTGTGTGTTTTGAAAAAAGCTTTGGATGGTTTGTGAAGTTTTACAGTATTCGGTTCTTTTTGTTTGAGTAGCTACCTGCTTCTTCAAAAATTAAGACCGGAGATAAATGATAAACAGTCGTGTATATTTCAGTCATCTGTGGTCTACAGAGTGTGTAACTGTTAATTGGTTTCTCTGTTTTTCCTGTCTCCTTACATGGGTTGGGTGAATGAATAGGAAAAAAATATCAGTAATTTGACTTACATCCCATTCCATTGTATTCTCTGTAAACCATGCTACTTTTCCATGCCTCTGTCACCGCTTCCTGTTGGGCTCTGGCAAGTCTTTTTAAACTTACTATGTTTTAGTTATTCTTTAACTTGTGCTCTGATGAGGTTCTCTCATGTACCTGCTCCAGCACACATGAAGATGCTTTGTTCTGCCAAAACAAGATGTACTTCGTTAGTTATACTGTGGACATGTGGTAGCAGAAGTTACACAGGTCTAGGCAGGGGTCATGACAGTGCCATGGTTCTACCTGAGTTTGTTTTCCTTGAGTGGTTGTAAAGACTTTACAACCCCAGCATGAGGAATTACACATTCCTTTCTACTGTGAAGCTCAGAGATGAAATGTCCAGTGTACGCACTGTTTCCCAAAACAGTTGAAGCATGTGCTGTGGATCTCCACATTGGCATAGTGAAGAAATCTGAGAGATTGGACACTGACACAGTAGTAGTATTAGAAAAGTTGATCCTCTTGCTGCACCTGCACAGAATGTTATGTAGCCTCATAGATCAGTCTGGTTGAGTAGAATTTACTGAGGCAAATATGCTGCAAAAAATTCCTGTTATTTACAGGAATTGATGTTGATTTGATGTAAGGAAATTCACTTGAAAATTTGGTTCCAGATAATTCCCTAAAAGTGTTAAATGTATTTTCAACAACAGTAAACTGATCATTTATTAGTTTGAGTCTAGTCATCTCTTCTTCTGGCTGCAGGGGCGTAGACCTGAAATTTTCCTAAGTAGGAGAGCAGTCTTTTTAAGCGGTTCTATTGGAGGTACATTCTAATGCTGCTGACTGAAGTTAGTTGTCTGATATGGATAATCCATTCAGTAGCACATTTATTATGAAGATGTAAAGACTGCAAGGTAGATGAACAATTAGCACACTGGAAATCTTATGAAGTCTAAGCTTCTGCTTACTATCATTGTTTGTTCTTTTTGGTATTCCTATTTTCTTGCCACAAATTATCTTTTTTTTTTTTTTTTAGTTTAAAATACTATTTCCAACAACATTCAAGAATATTATCAATCAGGATAACTATTCATAAATCTACCAGTATTCTGAAAGAAGCTGTATGTTACTTTGGTTAGATCCTGAAAGAGGATGGGGGGAGACAGAGCAGAACTAGTATTACATTGATCTATCATTTTTCACTTCAGCAGAAAAGTTTATGGTTCAGCTGGTTTCATGCCAGTTGTTCTTGTATTAAAAGGACTCAGGTTGCAGAGTTTAAGTAAGTGAATAAAGTGATTGGCTAGTAGGCTCTCGCAAACCTACAGAAGTATGATATTGATTATATTTAAATATGAGATGATAATTAAGTATAAGTGAGATGATACTTAAAACCATACCCTGGAAACAAAACATGGACCCTCTGTATTGGTTGCTTGTACTGTTGTTTCTTGGTTTGTCTCTTTTTTTCTATTTTCTTTAATTCAGCTTTTCTAGGAGACTGACAAATGTGCTGGTGACATTCAGGGATGGCATAGAATTACCAATCCATTTCTTTAATGTTGCAAAGGCTGAAATATATTTATTTTCAAATATACCAGAAAATCTTAATTCCGCTGGCTAAGTGCTTTTTGTTGATGACCACACTCATGAGATACTTGTCGCTAGTAGTCAAATAAGACCAGTGTCCCTCCTAAATCCTTTTTGCATGATGAAAATTGTGGAAATTTTTTTGGTGTCACTTCCTGTATCTTTAGTATCTCTTGCTGAAAAGTGAGCTTTCTTTTGCACAAACCAATATTTTGCACCGTGAAGGACTGGAATATTCTTTCAATACAGTTACTGTGAAAACATTTCAATATGAATTTAAGATAAAGATTTTGCTGCTTGTGAATCCTATTTCTGTTTTTCTTTGGAAACTCTATTGCAGGATAAAGATGCTAAGCTTTTTCATATTTTTATCTCTGGATAAATGGATCTTTCTGTAATATAAATATGTTTAATAATTGCATTTGATAATGAAGATCCAAACTGGTGTCTAGGATACCAGTACAAGGAGTAAAGGGTCCTGTGTTGCTTCATGAGCATATTTTTTCTCCTTAAAATGCTTACATAGCAGAAATTACATATTCACAAGCTAGTCTTGAAATAAGTATACAAATAACTATTAAATATGGCTGTCAATAGAAAAAATATTTATTTATACGTTATAACCCACCTTTTCCCCACATTTTAGCAGTGACTGCCAAAGGCTTGCTTCCTCACAGGTTTAGAAAAAAATCAAGCTTTTACTTTAAAAGCAAAATTCAATGCTTTTTAAGTTTTCAGATGTGACCAACTTTACAGTTTAAGTATTAAAAAAGCATTGTCCAAGGAGACGCTTCTACAAGTACTTTCTTTTCCTTTGGGAAACTCCTATGTATTATAGAACTTAGTTAAAAAAGTTACTGACTCAAAAGTTTAAGAGTTCTCCACCTGAAAAAAAGAGTGTGTGCCTTTAGACTGTGCTTCATTTAATGCAACTGAACTTCACGAACTTTAGGCTCGCAGTCTGTATAGACGGCATAACATTATCTGAGGGAGAGAATATATGGTGGTGTTGTGGTGTAAGGGTTAAAAGGGGAACAGGTAGTGACTCTAGGGCCCCGTGGGGTCAGAGTGTCATGTATTCCCTTCCTTTTCCTGCCTTCCTCTATTTAAAGGCGGCAAGAAGTTCTGTTGAAGGCCCTTTTCCCTTCCTGCTCGTCCGTCTTGCTGGTTGCTGCTGAAACCTCATCCCAGGGGTGGCAGGGCCTGTATCCACGTGTTGTGCGGAAAATCCATTGCTATCTGAGATTGGGTTTTGTATGTATGTATCTATCTATATATCCCTTCCCTTAACCTTTCTATATATCCCTTTTTCCCTTAATTTCTTTTGTTATCTGTTAAAATTACATTCTTGACTTACAATTCCGTGCAAGCCCCTTTTGTTTGTCCGTTACTCCCTGTTCCTATCTCTTCTCTGAGGGCGGGGAGGGTGGGGGAGAGAGGGGCAAAATCAAATCTGTCCCATGGGGTTTGGCCCTGAAACCCCTAAACATAGACAGGTGGACACAAATGGGCTTAGATGGTGAAGGAAGTTCGAAGGAGAAGGTGGAGCTGTATTCAATATAGAATGGGAAAACTTCTCCATAAGTAAATGTCTGGTTTTCTGCACTGAGTGATACAAAGGAAAGCCTAAGATGAGAAAAAAGGCTTACTGCATGGTGATGCTTAACAAATGATGTGCAAAATGAGTTCTAGATTTCGTGGAAAACATCCTATGCAGCCAGACTTCAGCTTTCTACTTGATATGGCTGGCAGTGTTCTAAGTTTCGTATTTAATTAATCTAGTATAACAAAACATTTTTGTTTTCCTTATTGCAATTACTTTTGCTAGAGGTACATCAAAATGTTGACAATTGTAAAATCATTTTGGATTTTGGAGGATATTTCTGCACAAACAGAAGTGTAGTTCTTGGCCTTGCTTTGGCCAGCCAAGAACAGCTTTGGCCTTTTTAATTGGGGCAGAGTTGTATTCCAAATGCTACTTAAAATAAATTGTGTCTTTTTGTTGTTTAGAATGTATAAATCCTATCTGTTCATGACACTTGTGTGTTTATGGAAATATGCGTTTTTAGTTTTACTCGTGACTCTTCTGTACATTATCTTCTTTATTTTTCACACTCTGGGGAATAACTGCTGAAGACTGAGCAGTAGCTGTATGTTACACAGATACTGCCTTGCCATTGCTGGATGAGCAGCTTTTATTCATCCGCTAGGCTCTTGGCTGCTGAGTTTGGATGTACCAGGAGGCTGTGGGAGTTGAATTTATCTCACAGTTTATGTGAAACCCTTCAGTTCTTCTTTTTTAATGTTTTACCTTTCTTGTAGACTGCATGTTTTCTTAAGTGGTGTTACGAAATTCTGAATATCCAATGTGTTCACAAACGTGCAAAGCTGCAGTAATGTCTCTGTTACTACATACTATCAGATTTTTTCCATTTGTTCTTTAATGCTATGTTGCAAAAAACATTGAGCTTTTTTAAGACTATGAATATCATGGGCTTTACTAATCTCTCAAACCTTTTTGCATATCATCTTTTTTTCTGACACTGGAAATCTGGCAAATTTTAGGTCATTTAATTTTAAAACAATCCAAATGTTTGTAAATTGTTTGAAAAACAGTTGGTATTTTTTAAAAAAAAAAATTTATCTTTCACTGTCCAAAATAAACAACAAATGCTTAGAATCCTATTATTCTAATTCTTCCATTTGTCTATTTTGAAATAATTAATGAAATGTAATTTCATCAAAGTCTTAACTCTACAAAATTATTATATTTGAAAATGGTGTGATACCTTTGAACGAAAGGACACGACTGTCTCTGAATGTTACTTAAAACAGTCTAACTTTCATGCTGTTGAGCATTGCTGACTTTCTTCATGCAGACTAATGAGAGTCATTAAACCTGGCTTCAGTGGTGCTTGGAACTGGTTCTTACGTGGGCAGGGTGTCCCGATTACTGAGATGCTGAACGTATGGTATATCAACATGGTTCATTAAATAATTTGATTGTCTAGTGCTGATGAAACGTACAGCCTATGTATATCCTATACATTAGTCCTATTACAGTAATATTTCTTGTGAGGTAATAGTTTGAAACTTACTCTGCTCTTGAATTCCTCAGTGATCAATTACAGAGCCTCTACCCAAGATGGGGAATCTGGGAGATTAAGGTACGAGACATCTATGCAGCCATAGTCATATCCCAAGTAACAAAGTTTAAATCCATGGACCAGTCAGCACTTGTGGAGATCAAGAAGTGGTTGCTACAGTGCCATTAGGTCCCTGCTTGAACAACTTGGAAGTTTTAAAACAAAAAGCAACTACCACTTCCCCCCAAACCTGCCCCCTAAATGAACAGCAAAACCACTGACACCCCAAAATGACAAAAACAAAACCTCCGCAACCAAAAATGCTGCTAGGTGAAGCATTGATTTGCCCTGTAGAGGGGACATGCAGGAGTTGTTCTGTCTTAGCAGGCAAATACCTTCTTGAGCTTGTAGATGCTAAGTGAGAGGGAGTCTGCTGTTACTATACCCAG
>WEIS01025734.1:289-16626 GCA_013389965.1 Todus mexicanus | reverse complement strand
ACTGCCACAAGAGGAGCTGGTTCTGCCCAGCACTGAGCAAACAGACACGTCGAGCCAAGCTGAAGATACTGGTTTTATCCTGTGTGAACGACCTGTGTGGCCAACAGGAATTTTACACCTGAAAAAACATCTGTGACACAACCCTTCCACAAATATGGACTGGAGGCAGGCCTATGACTTCTTCACAATAACAGGAAACACTGTCGACAACAGGGAGTGGGTTATGCCTAAGAGATCTTTTCTATACGTGCTCAATGGGGAATGTAAAGAACATTCCCTTGTAAAGTTTATTTGGACAGCAAAGGGTGTGTGAGAACTGCTCTAGACTCTCACGAGAAGCAAGGTGTTTTCAAAAATCAATATTAAAGGCTGAAATTCTTTCTGTCTCTTTTAAAATGCTTGAACAAAAAGGAGTTAAACAAAAAATGAAGTGTTTTATGTCTTATTTAGCATCACATCCCTGCTTATTATGAAACTGTGATGGCCCATTAGAAAGACTGTGCCACCCCTCATTTCAAAAGCTTCATCCTTTTTTCTTCATGGCTGCTTGTTGCAGGGAGCCTGTGACCTCTTGTTTCCTTATCTTGTGTGCCCCCCTCACTTGCATGCTGTTCCCAGTTTTTTTGGCAGCTAGCTCTGCAGACGCAGGCCTTGTCCAAGTCCTCCTCCCAGCTCTCCCAGTAACCTTTGCAGGAAGAAGTATCCCATTAAATGTGAGGTGTTAACTGCTCTCCTGCCTACATATTCCAAGATGTTTCCTGCTCATATTTCAGGAGCAGTCTGCAATGTTGCAACCCCCACTGGGGCCGTTCTGTCAGTCCAAGCATTTAATTAGCTAATTACAACCTGCTGACATGAATACACAGAATATGGTGTTCGAAGAGCAATTTTTTTTGCAATTCATTTATTATTAACCCCCAGTAAACATCTGATATGCTCTTCCCCGAGGGGACAGAGTGGTAANACCACTCAGACAAATCCAGTTACTTTCTGTGAATCTAAGCTACTCAAGTACTTGAAAAGTCACTGGCTGCAGGTAGCAGTGTGCCAGTGCTTTTTTGCATTCCTCTGAGCAGAGAATGCCCAGGACGTAGACTTGCTCAGGCCTTGAACCACAGCTCCTTTCTTACATCCACTCAGGAACAGAAACACTGACAGAGCACTAAAATTAATGCTGTGAAGTCTGATTTTGAAAGATCTAGAAATAATCACATGTTGAAACAAGGTAGTTTGAGGTGCTTTTTAGAGTTAACAGCACCATGCTTTCCTGTTTGGTAGACTATATACTATTAATAAGCAGCCAATTGGAAGATACTGATCTCTCTTTTCAAGTTCTCCCAGGCCCTTCTTGACCTAATGCTGTGGATGACAACACCACGATGACAGAAACTACTTCAGGATAATTCAGAAGCTCCTGTGTAAGCTGGTCAGCTTGGAGACCAGAGGTAGTCTAGACACAGAAGCGTGAAGCCCAGCACTGGTTTACCTCCAACCACAGACATACATTTGCACTCGTAAAATGTACTCTACTGTGAACCCACACATCAGGAAAAGGGAAGAAAGAAATTTTTATAAAAAGTGTTGAAAGTAATTTGTTGACAGTCAGTAGTCACTCCAGTCTGAGTATTGACTCAACAAAAATGGATAAGAAATATTGGCTATAAGACAATAAAAAGGTCAAATGGGTTATTCTTTTTGTGTGCTATCCAGAGAACACAAGGCTGAGTGCAAAATTTCTGTCGGTCACTCCTAGCCTTTCTGAAAGCTGCTCACTTCCAGTTCAGCTGTGGTTTTAAGCCCCAGTCTTTGAGATCAGCTTGAAATTACACTGATCCGGTGAGTTCAGACAGCATCTGTACTAATTTTTAGGAAGCACTGACAAGCATATCGTTAAATAGCGCAAAATGCCTCCTCTGCTATGCTGGGTGAACCCTAAGAGCCTTGCATGAAGGAGAGGAACACTGGGATGTAAAAGAAGATAAAAACCTTGCTGTTCTAGTCCATCACACTGTCCTGTGTTCAAGACTAGAGCAGATGTAGAACTGGGATACCATCAGGTGAGAGAAGAGTATATGTTAGGAGAAATGACAAAGGTAGCAAGGGAAGCCACACTCACCTAAGGGAAAAATGTTTCTTGTGTTACATGTAAGATGCCGCAAACAGTAGGCCTGGAAACAAATAATTTAAATCAACATATGAGGTTGACCCAAGACAAAATGGGTATAAATTAGCTATGAATAAAGTTTATCTGGAAATTAGGGTTTTTTTTTAAAAAGGGAGTTATTACAGTCACCAGAATTGTGGACACAGATGGCCCTTTCCTACCTGGTCATCGTTACATCCCCTCCATTTTCCATTCCCCACCACAATCTCTCATCTCCATTCACATTCACCAAAATTGAGCAGCAATTAACTAACTAACTTGAAATCATATGCCCATTTGAGAACAGAAAAGTGTTTCGCTTAGCTCAAAATAGCTCTTGTCAAAATTTCTAATTTATTTTTCTTCCTTTTTCCTTACACTAAATATTTCAACATTTACTGCAATTTAGGGCAAAGCAAATGCCAAAATTACAATGTCTCCCTGTGGGTGGAGGTAATGAGGGGTCTTGTTCTCCTTAGAATAGCTGTGATTCTGTGGAGATTTGTGTATGGTAATGTTTCAGGGAGTATAATTCTTTAAAATATTGCAGGACATAAAAAGAGATATACAGCTTATGGCTTTTGTGAACAAAAACCCAAGGATGGCATGGCTTAGTGATAGAAACCAAAGCTGAACTTCATCTTCATGACACATTAATGAATGCTTTTATAGCCTACTCTTCTTGGCTGCTCTTTTCTATATCAACTGTAGAAAATGCATTTCAAATTAAAAATAGAAAGAGCTGTTGAAGTCAGGGGATTTCCAGATATTAATTCTGTTTGGATTTTTACCCTTCAATAATGATGAATGGTTTGTAGCTTTATTGTCATTCCCAACTGACTGCATCTGAAATGCTTAGCATAGAAGTAAGTTCAGCTCTCCCATAATAAGTTTCTAGAGCCAGCAAAATATGGTCGTTATTCCCATGCCTACTGCTACATATTTTCTCTTTGGCAACAATGGCATAATTTAACCTGTCTTGATTGCTAAGATGTCTCAAGTGAATTCATCTTAGTTAATGATGAATTAATTTCCTCTGTTTGAGTCATCCCTGTGGTTGGTGTTCATCCATCACAGACTGTTAGAATACCGAGTCAGATAAACCACAAGACAGGAAAACCCTCTGGTGTGCAGAATTTTAGCCATACCTCTTGGATTTTGGAAATCATACTTGAAATGCCTTAAATAGAGCTTCTAATGCAATGTCCTGTGATTCCAACATCTGTGTAGTAAAGAAAAGCACCTAAAAGATATTTTATGAGTACTGTCTTGTCTTCTTTTGTGTTTTCGTTTGTTTGTTTCTTGTTGCTGTTGTCATTTTGTATTTTGTTTTTCACTTATTTAGCCCCAGGGGGTGTAGAGACACATAAAGAAAAAGTATAATCTCAATTTAATTTATTTTTTTTATGCCACTTCGTGTCATTTTCTAACACACATCCTCATCAGCATTATGTAAAATTCTGGCCAATTTAAATCTAAATAGACAAATACTCATGGAACTTATTTGTGCATATGGAATGTTTTTGTCAATTATCAATTTTACATTCTAAGAGTTGCAGCTTATTCTGACAGATCACCACGGACAAAGGTAACGTGTTTCAGAAAGTGAACACGTCCTTCAATTTAAATTTTACTTTCCTGATAATACTTACCCAAAGGATAATGTGAGTATTTATATTGCTGCGTTAGACCGTCTACCAAGCAAAAGAGATATTGATTCCAGGAAATAGGTATTTATAACAGCATTCCTGATGTTCTCTGAAACTGTCTGAACAAAGCTTTTAATTCCACGTTGTCCACTCCTCCAGTTTTCCTTAAATGAGATTAAAAAGTTGCTTGACTGTTCCCACAGCAAAGCTTCTGGGACAGAATGGTAGTATCACACCCATAGAAGACTGGCAAGAAACTAAGTAACCAAGACCAAAATTTCGTTATCTATTCATTCTTTATCAGTTGCCTTTCAGTCAAACTGCTAGCTTTCTTTATATGCTACACCAGTCACAGGCTAATCAGTGATTTTAGCAGGTTAACACTGTGATTTACAAGGCCTGAGTGTATGATACCATTTCAGCATTGTCAGAGTGGAACTTCAGAGCTAGCTAATGCAGGGCTTGCTCATGAAACTACCTGTTAGCTGGGGAAAGGAGGTTAAATGACTTAAGAACCTCACTCCAGGCTTAAGGGTCCCTTAGCATTAGCTGAATCCGACCCCAAGACTCATCAGTAACAGGGACTCTAATATCTGTGAATTTCTGAGTGTTGTAGATTCTTAGATCCACACTTGAAATGAAATTCTAGTAGAAGGCTTTTCTAGAGACATTTTATAAAAAAACCATATTTGTTCTTTTGTGTCTTCCATGTGTTTAGAAACAACACAAAATACAACAACTAAGAAGCATCAAAGAAATAAAACATAGTGGTCAGACGGATGGATCCATGCATGGATAGATAGATAAGGTGGTTTTCGTTTAAATGGATAGGTGAATCAGTTATTACAAAAAAGAACGTACTAAATTTCCTGGGATTTTACATACTCATGTGAAGTGAGTGAATGATTCATCATTAGTAGAGGAGATGAAAGTAATATTTGTGGTATTCAGGTGTGACAAATTTAAAGTATTTAAATGCTGCCTTTTTGTGTCACTTACATTTTCACAGAGAGAAAGTATAGTAATAACAACATAACACAACAACACAACCAGGGTAGAGAATGAATGCTGCTGTCTTTTTTTTTTTTGTCACAATAAAGTTACATTTTAATTGTTATATGCTAAGAAATATGCCAGTACATACTTAACTGCTAATATGCATGTGTGGTAGCAGTAAACTGTGCATATCACACAGTCTTTACTTTTAATAGGATACTCTATTTGTAATAACAGTAGATCAGGAAAATAAGTTGGATCTAAGACCCATGATACATTTCAGGAATGTAGACTATCAAAATCGTGGACATTATTAAAAAAATAATAATAAAGTTCCCTTGCCTTAAGACACCTACAATTCTTCACCTGATCTTTTATTATGTACTTAATATGTGAGTCTTAACTGTGAAAAATAAGATCTTTGTTACTTAATTGAGTTTAAAAAAATGTAGATGCTTTTAATTTTGATTTCTTTTTGAGACAGTATCAATTTTGGCCAACATGAATTTTTCCTTTTCTCAGACTGAACTCTGAATGTTGTATAAACTCTTGCTCCTCATAAAGAGAGAGGATACAATGAATAGGACAGGAAGCAGGACTCATACCCAGTGGAATAAATGGGGTTTCAAAGCTGGCAAAAGGTTGTCTTTGTTTTCTGATTACTTTATCTCATTATTAACAGTCCCCAGATATCTTAGAAAGACCTCACTCATTGCCACATATTTTCTCTGTTGATGAATCACTCTACCCATTTTCAAACCAAGACAAATACCAATTCTCATTTATTCTAAGGTTACCTTTCAGTAAGCTCAATTTAATGTGCTGCTGTAACTCAGAGGAAAGCTGTTGGAAACTTGGGAATCTACTGAATATATATTTTTTAAAGAAGGAAGGGGGAAAAGTTGCAGTGACTTAATATTAACAACTTAAAAACTCAGTGTCTCTCACATCTCTTTCCCTTTCCACTGCACAAACTGACGGAACTGTTTTGGAAACACCAACGAAAATTCCAAGGCTTAGAGCATCTGGTATGTGTGGAGACAGTACCCTAGTACCATCTGTGCCTCTCCAGTTCCAGCCAAATTAGTCTCCTGGCCAGTTGCAGTACAGAAAAGAGGAGCTGAGAGTGACAGGGAGTCTGGGCAGGCAGGGAGTGGGGCTCTGAGGGTGGCAGTGAAGCCAGCTCCATGCCAAGGGTTTCAGCTTCATTGCGCCACAGCTGCTCTGGCAGACAGGTAATCTCTTCAAACGACCTGATGGTTAGCTCACACAAAAACCTGCACCCTCAGAGTAAGCTTTGTGTGCAATTATAATACCAAACAAAGGGAGGGGACTGTCTGCTGGACCATAAGGTTGGTACCATGGCATGGTTGACCTACTCAAATGATGCTCGCTCTCTCTCTCACATCCCACTGTCCATTGGGATCATCACTAGATCTTTCTCCTGATCATGCCTGAGCACTGCCTGTGAGAGTGCTACTTAATATAGATCAAAACTGCCAGGGAGCATGCTAATAATTAACAGTACAGGCAATCAAGCCTATTGCTTAGCCCTATATCTCTAAATCTTTTGTGCCCACACATAGCCTACAGCCAGCTTCATTCAGAGCTAAAGACAAACAAGCTGAGCAATGCTTTGGGGAGATTAAACTTTTTATTGATGGGAAAAGTTGTCAAAGAGGTTTTTGCTTTACCCAAAATCTTCCAGTGATACTTCAGCAGAAATGTGAGGAGAGACTGCTTTTTCCCATCAGGACTTCGAGCTAACCAAGAACACAAGTCTGTGTGTGTAACTGTAAGCATTTGGAGAGTCTTGAGATGCTTCATGGAGCTAGAAATATGCTTAAAGCTGAACACATGAATAAGTATCATCCGAAAGAGGGTCAACATCTTTTACTCCTTTTTTGGTGTCTGCTTTTCCTTCCCATGACCTCTTCTTGCAAATTGGAATACCCTGCTTTTTCTGTAAGCTGTTTGCCACAGCTGTGGGTTGTTTTAAGTGAAACCGTGCCTATTTGCAAGTCATATTGATTGCTACTGCTTATAAATCATATAAATCATAAAGCCTAACTTCGCATTTCTTTCTACGTAGCTGCTTTAATTCTCTTGGTTTGGCACATTTCTTATGCAATATGCGATGTGAGATGGTAAATGCTAACAAGATGACAGTTTGGTGATAAACACTTTAATTTTAATAGAAAAGTAGTTCACCAGCTATCCCCGCTGTGATGTTTTTATAGACAAGGAGGTCTACACATGACTGCATCACCAGCTGACTTCTGCTTGATCCTCCCTTCCTAATGAGAGCCCAAAGAGAATTGATGTAGCAGGTCTAGGGACAGTAGCTCTGATTCCATAAAAGATAATTTTTTCTGTTATGGTAACAACAAATAAACTTATTAGAATTGTTATTACAGCCCTATCTCCAAGAGCTTCAGTTTACAGTATGAGACGAATAAAAGAAAGAGTAGAAGAAAAGGAAGGGAAGGGAAAGGAGGACATAATCCAACTTATTATAAGGTTGACAATACTGCAGAGAATGTGTACAGGGCTTTTACATTGATTTGACTTGGCTTTATATGGGATCTGGTGTATGCATTTGGGTGGTATGGGGGGTTTGGCGTTTTTTTTAATACAATAATGTAATTGTTTAGGGCACGATCACATAAATGGGTGATTACTGTCAGCATGATTGCAATTTGGGTGGCTTCCAATTTGCGGTGAGGTTGCCAGCTATGTTGTCGGTAGTTAATGAAGTCATGTTTGAAGGCAAATCGTGATCTGTGGTAGACACGTCATAAATTCCTTGCTGTCTAAGGAAAGAAGTTTAAGAGTTTGAGGTCCTGTGTGGCCAGCAGGACTAGGGATGTAATTCTGCCCATATACTCAGCACTGGTGAGGCTTCACCTCGAGTACTGTGTGCAGTTCTGGGCCCCTCACTTCAGGAAGGACATTGAGGTGCTGGAGTGGGTCCAGAGGAGAGCGACCAGACTTGTGAAGGGGCTGGAGGGAAAATCTTATGAGGAGAGGCTGAGGGAGCTAGGGCTGTTCAGCCTGGAGAAGAGGAGGCTCACGGGGACCTTATCACTCTCTACAACTACCTGAAGGGAAGGTCTAGGCAGGAGGGGGATGGGCTCTTCTCCCAGGCAATTTGTGACAGGACAAGAGGGCACAGCCTGAAGCTGCACCAGGGGAGGTTTAGTTTGGATATTCAGAAGCACTTCCTCACAGAAAGGGTGATAAAACACTGGAATGGGCTGCCCAGGGAGATGGTGGAGTCATCGTCCCTAGAGGTGTTTAAGAAAAGACTGGATGCCACACTTAGTGGCATGGTTTAGCTGAGTGGTGGTAGTAGGTCACAGGCTGGACTAGATGATCTCAGAGGTCTTTTCCAGCCTTAATTATTCTGTGATTCTATGATTCTAAGCTACGTCTCACCCGAGTTTCCATGCTTTTATGGCTAGGAGGATGGATAATACTGAATGGGTCAACAGATCAAATCCTTCTGCAGTGATGAGATGATTCTTTCATTTGACTAATTCAGCAAGGCTCAGTAAACTGGGTTGGGAATTTTAAAAGTATCAACATATGTATCTACTTTCATTGAAAAAGGACAAGCATAGCCATTCATATAGTGTTTTCAGTACAGTTTTCCAAACTAAACCTAGTTTTTCAAGATGTAAGAGATTAAGTTTTATAACTGCACATGATGTTTTAGAAGACTAACAAAAAGTGACACTAATAAACAGTCCTATCCATATAGTTATCCTTTGAGACTGCTATATATGTCTCTCAAGACAAAAGATGCCTTTTTTGTGATAATAGGGACTGAGGATTAGTAGAAGGTCAATTTAGGGCCACAGATACTAGAAATGTGATAGTGAAATAAAATGTCATTGACATGAAAAGTTGTAGGTGCAAATTATGAATGTGCCTAGAGCTATTTAGACAGTATAACTGATATTCCTATAGCTTTTAATTACTTCTATGATTTGCAGCAGAGAAATTATCTACAGAAAATGTACATGTGTTTGTGTGCACGTGTGGTTTGTGGGAGCAGTTGAATAATGGACTGAGAGATGCAATCATTAACAGTAAAATACTAGAGAACTACTAGAAATCCTGTAGGAAGCAAGGAGAGTGCCAGCTTTGTTTATATTCACGGGGTGAGAAACTGTACAATCTTCATGCTAACAGAGATTAAAGTAAAAAAGAGACACAAACAAAAGGAGAGGAGGCAGTTTTGCTCCTCTTACTGTGTCGCTTTGTTTAAGGAAAACTCAAAACGAGTTCCTCTCTGCTGAAGTAAACTTTGAAGGCTCCCCGCTGAGCCAAAAGAGGGAGTTTTACAGTCCCATTCACTTTTCTTCTGCTTTCCCAGCATTGTGTCAACCTTTGCACTGTGTCACACATCCGCAGTGCAAGGCACAATGCAGCTGCAGTGCTCAGATTTGAGACAGGAGAGAAGAATCAAGTGTTTTTTCTCAAAAAACTGTGGCCTGGATTTGTGCTGCTGCACATCTCTCTTTTGACTCTGCTATCCAGATGCTCTTTCCTGCTAATGCCTGAAGATGGAACTTATTTTGCTTGAAAGCTCTTACATTTTAAGTGAAAATCTGGTATGGTAATTAACTATTCCAAAAATGAACACATTCAGAGAAACAGAGTAGGCTAAAGGAAAAGAGATCACAGATCTGTGATGGAATGAGGCAATTTATGGTTTAAGTCTAATAGGTCGGAGGGCTTTCATATCTATATGTAATTTCAGTAGTCATTATTAAGCCAATGTTGCTAAGTCATGTCAAAAAAGATATATATATAAAAGAAGAAGAAAGTAATAGATGTAAGATAAACAAAGGAAAAAGAAATGTTGGAATTTAAGATTTGTTTTTCACAAGTGAAACAAGTTTAAAGTAGTCCCCAAAAAATCCCATTACGTTTCTTAAGATTTTACTATTTAAGGATACCCTACATAATTTCTTAGTGTAAGGAAAACAAAAGCTAATTGAATATGAATCTAATCATGGATGATTATTCAAATAATGTAAAAAGACACTATCCTGTATTGCTCTTTAGAGAGAATATGTGACACTCTATGGGTGGAAATGGCTATAAATGTAGAAAAAAAGGAAGAGTAGAAAATCTACAATATTTTTCACTTTGTGATTTGCAGGTCAGACAACACAAGAGTTGCCCGAAATACATTTTTATTTGAAAGTAATTGTAATTTAAAAATCATATATAAAAACCAACCAACCAAACACTATTTTTTAATAGAGAATCCGGGAGCAGAAAATATCTTCAAATAAAAGCTCACATATTTGTTGAAATCTGGGCATGTTTATATGTACACTGAAATCTAGATATGTTTATTGAACATATTTATTGAAAGAACAAATATAATAATTGCAGAAGTTAAAATGTTTAAGCAATTTTTAATAAACATATTCACAGTATAAGTTAATTAAGAAAAAATATGACATCTTGATATTTTCAGAATAAAAATAGGTTTTGCCCTCTCAAGAAACTAAGCCATCATCAGAATAGTCAGTAACCATAGTAGCTTAATAAAAAGAAATAACTCTCTGTTACCTTAAAGATGAAAAGATGTTACTGATGAACAAATCTCCAAAGTAAAGTAAGTGGAATGAATTAAGCAAAGTTATAAGGAGTCAATTATCAAATGAAAGCAATATAGAAAAAACTTTATGTAGGCTTTCAAATTTATCTTATAATTCCTTTTCCATCATTTGCAATGGGAACATGAGGAACAAGTAATGACATTTACAGTTAAAAGAACAAATCCTGCTGTAAGCCTTATGCAATCCACTGGGACTGAGATTTCCTGTAACAGGTACAGACCTGTTCAGCCATCTCTGCCTCAAACACATGTATCTCCCTGTTTCGATTTTCCTTTCTTATTGTCTCCCTCACAACTTTTCAAAGTCCTCGGATTAGGAACATTCAAAATGCAAATGGAGTCCAGACAAGTATTATCCTTCAGAAGCAATGTGGTGATGCCAGGGCTGCAGCCACTTATGCTGTTTGGTGATCTCATGGGCTGTGTGTGAGATGCGGGATGGAGGTGCTCGCTGAGGTGCCCTCTTCTCCTGACTTCAGATCTAAATCTCCCAGGCTTTCTTCTCAGGGAGGACAGGGGTCCTGGCACACAGCCAGAAGTGCAGCCAGCATGCTCCCAGGTCTCACAGTTCAACTGTGGCCAAAGAATTTCATATCTGCTGCCTCAAGTCATAAAATGGACTTGGTCTTTACTGTTGGCAGTTCAGTGAAAACCTCTGCTCTATCAATAGTGACAGTCAGCTAAATATGCAGAGCATTGGGATTTACAAAGTATAGTAAAGGGAAAAGAAATGAGAAAAATAAATGATGCTGCTGCATTAAAATGTGGCACTACTACGCTTGGACTTCACTCTGCAAAGCCCTGGTCTCCTCACTTCGGAAATATTACTGTAGCAGTAAGCAAGTCATGATCAGAGTATAGAAAATTTAACACTCAAAGATGAGAAGGTCAAGATTCCCTGAGAAGGAATAAAAAGATAAATTCTGATGAGAATGGACAAAGGCTGAGGCAGTGGAGAGCAGAAAGGCAATCAGAAATTTCCTCTCCTTAACACATACAGTGGAATGTGCCCTTGCACTGAGCAGTGAAAAATTCACAACCAATAAACAGTGAGCAAAGTGTGGATGCTCTTGCTATATTTTTGTGTGATATTGAGGCAAATAATTTCCAACAGGGAAGAATATTTATTGCATGAATAACTAGAATAGAATTACAGCAGTGAAGAGTGTTACATAAATAAAGTTGCAGAAAAGATTTTTCCAACTACAAAGAGTAAAGAGGAACTTTTTTTTCTGGAAAATAATTGCTCTCTAATTGTTTATGTAAAAGTATTTTCTCTTTTATGGGTGCAGCTAGTATTAGTCCCTCACTGCTGGTGGCAGAATAACTAAGTCCCCTGTTTACCAAAAAAAAAATCAAAATCACACAATCGAACAAAAACCAACCAAACAAACAAACAAAACCCTCCCAAAACCAAACCACAAACAAACAAAAAACCACTAAAAACCCAAATCAAAGCAAAAAAACCCCCCAAAACAAAACAGAAGGGGAAAACAAAACAAAGTAAACTAACAAAAACCCCCACACTTAATTCTTGAAAGATTCACTCTTGTTCTCTACTATTGGACAAGAACTACAGGTTATACAGAAACGGATAGGTGTTACCTCGAGGAGGAGACAAGGAGGATTTGTTACACAGAGATTGATCACCTGCTCATGTTACTGAACTGATATCCATAAGACTCATCCACCAATGAATTCATTTGCTGTGCTGCAGTGGTCACTTTAGCAAAGGTGTACAAACAATTTCTGTTACGGCTCTTCATTTTCAGTACTTAAAACCCAGTAATTTCATTATTAAAGTCTAATACACTGTCCTGGTTTGGGTTAGAACAGAACAATTCTGTTCTATGACTTCTGCTTTTCAGCTAAGTCTGTCTGAAGTTAGCAGCATGTTTACCAGACAGAGTCTGCTTTGAGCACTGATAACGCTCCATGTTTGTAGTTAGTACCAAGGATTGGTATGTGAACCAAGGTCACTGATAGATTTTGTGTACCATACTGGGGGGTGCAGAAAGTAAAGGCTGCACCTTCAGGGAGGAGCAACGAGGACAGGTGACCCTAAATTAGCCAACAAGTTATTCCATATTCATATACATCGTATTCAGTATAAAGCTGAGGAATCACGAGGGTCTCGTCTCCCTCTTGCCCCTTCTCTTGGCCCTTTCTCCATTTTGCCTTCATCTTCCGTTTCCCTGAGACAGAGCTGGTCTCTCAGCTTCAGGACTCTTCCTCGCTCGGTTTGGCCTTGGCAGCTCCAGTTTTGCCTGAGGCCTCCGGCCCCAGTCTCAGACCCCGGCTCAGGCCTTGGCTGGTCCCCAGGTTCTGAGCCGCATCCCTGAATCCAGCTCCCGGTTCCCATCTGCTGCTGGGCCCTCACAGTATCAGTGGTGACGGGGACGTATTTACCATCTGGGGGGTTGGGTTCAATACTGGTTTTGTACATATTTGTATATATTTACTTTTTATTACTATTGTTATTATTATTTTCATGTTTTAGTAAAGCTGTTCTAGTTTCCTTTCCTAATCGATAAGTCTCTCTCCTTTATTTCCTTCCCTTTTTGGGTGGGGAGAGGGAGAGAGCGTTCTGCTGCAGATTTGGGGGGTGCCCTGACCCCAAACCATGACATACACTGCTTCATCTTGCATCATTACACTGCATCTCAGATGCTCTCTGGACTACACCTCCTCAAATGACAAAGCCTGCTGCTTTCTGCTCTTCTTATCATACCTCTTTAAACATCCTATCCTTTCACACTTGAGCCACATTCTAGCATGTTGATGGATATTTCTGTTTTCTGGACACTACAAGCAAGCAAGCGAGTCCTCATGCCAAAAATCCCACGGGCTTATATTTAGTAGAACCAAAAAAGTTAGGGGTTTTTTTGTGGTTCCTTCCTTGTTTGGTTTTTGCTGTATCGTAAACTATAAAAAACATTTTGTTGGGACTAATTTATCAGATTTTCTGTGCATTTTCTGTATAGTTTGCCAAGCAAACAGATGGATTAGCCTATACTGAGTTTTTGGTGCATGGTCAGAGCACTCCTGAGTGAGCTAGGTCATGTGAAGCTATGTAGAAACATAAGAGCGGCCATTCAAGCTCACAGTAAAACTGTCTAACCTGTCTGTGTTCTATCTTTAACTGTGATCAACAACAAATGTCCAGGGAAGTAACTAACAATGGGGTAATTATGTGGCAACAACTGCCAGAAATTATCACAAGGTCCTAGCTCATCTCAGGGATTTCCTCCACTGGAAGCTATTTAATAGATTTTTTTGGCCTTTTTTCTTCCATGTATTAATTTGATTGAATCTTGAGTTCATGAAAACTGTTTTATTCATAACAGCTATGAAAAGGAAAACTACAGAATCTTAGATGCATTGTGGAGAGATACTAAGGATTTTTTGTTTGAGTTGATCACCTGTTCATTTGGTATGCAGCACTGTAAGGGTCAGTTCAGCTACCTCTCCATTGCAATGCAAGGAATTCTTACATATTTGTACTACATTTATTATTTACCTTATTTTTTTCTCTCTTTCCCTTGTTGTGTTTTACTCACTTTGACCTACTGATGGGAAGATTTCATTGAGTGAAGCCATATTGGTTCAGGCTTTGATTGTAACATGGGTATTCAACTTGTCTGATAAATTATCTCCTTTTTGCACCCATTCCTAATATAATTTATCCTCCTGGAACTTGGCTGATTAAACCTGTGTACATAATTTAAATGAAGAGCTCTCCATTGTTCTGCACAGTGTAGTCACAGAATCATAGAACTGTAGTCACAGAATCATAGAACTGTTTGGGTTGGAAGGGACCTCTAAAGCTCATCTAGTCCAACCGCCCTGCAGTGAGTAGGGACATCCTCAACTAGATCAGGTTGCTCAGAGCCTTGTTGAACCTGACCTTGAATTATCTCCAGGGATGGGGCCTCCACTACCTCCCTGGGCAACCTGTTATATTCTACTGGAAATGTTTTCTCCAGTTTACATGGATGGATTGTCTTTGCTTCTTTCCTATGGCTATTTCGTAGCCATCCTGTAGCTGACTCATGCACCTGGTTTCTCCTCATCCCTTATTTGACACTGCTGACATAGCAGAACCTCAGTAGTCCCTCAGTTCATGACCACATCTACCATAATGCTTATTTCCATCCCACTTGCTATCTAGGTCACCCTAATTTTCCTATTCCCATCTCCCCATTATTGAGAATGTTTCCTAGCTTTGAAGCAGCATCAGAAAGACCTAACTGCATACCCTTTAAAATGTAGCTCTTTCACGAACCTGTGCCTTTAACCTATCCCTCTCTGAATCCCCTCTTCTGGAAGGCATTTTGCCATAGCAGCTCCATTTGAAGAAAAGCGATAGAGGTAAGCTTCCTTGAGGGAAGCACATCGCACACTTAGGATTACAGATATGAAAGTGTTTGAAGGAAATGCAGTCTATTTAGCACAGCAAGCCACATGTCAAGCTCCTATGAGGCTGAGCTATATTAAGGAACAAATGTCAAGACATATTATGCTTCTGACAGACACAGTGCCTCTCATGGGCATGGGGAGGAGTGGAATGCTGAAACAGGCTTGCTACACCTAGGAGAGAAAGGGGCAAATGGTCATTCCAGTTTCTCAGTGAAGGAGAAGAGCTTCTTATAACCTGCCCACAAAGGTTAACAACAGGACCAAGGAGTGCTGGAAGCACAGCTATGGGAGTTTCTTCACCATACTTCTCACTTTTGCAGGGATATGAGCACATCTAGACTGCATGGGAACTTCAGTAGTTCTGCAAAGGTTACTTGAAGTACACATACATACTCAGACACAACTAGACATGAATTAGGCTAATACTAGCTGACTGAATGCTGTCAATAAAAATTCTCTAATCTGATGTTTTCCATTAAAAGAGATACTTCAATAAAAGTACTTCCAGAAAATGAGTGTTGTTTTTCTATATATCATCACTATCAATGTAAGATGACTGAATGGTACCTGGGAAGTGATTAATGCAAATAATTCCAAGATACATAAAATTTAACTCAAAAGTCGATGTTGTGGTTAGTGGATTGTAACTGGCAGATTATAGCTGTCCCTGGTGCCCAGGTAAACCAACCATAATAGAAAAAAAAGTTACCGCAAGATAAGAAAAAATACTTTGGTAAAGGTTCAAAGGAGAATTTACAAGGTGTTTCCTAAACAACTGCCTTCCCATTAGTGGGAGCTAAACAGGCCAAAGGCTTACCTTGTTAGCACCTAGTGTTACGTTCACATTCTCTGTTAACTATTACTTTGTATTTTGGAGCAGATTCCGAGTAACACTGAGACACACAACAGTCAATTGTCTTTAACAGGGAGTAGCTCTCCTGAAAAACAGAAAGGGCCAATGATGGAATCACTTTAACTTAACATAGGAAAATCACTTTAAGGACATATTCAGTATCAAATGCCATTCATCAAGAACATTAACCCAGAATTTGCTCACTTTTCGTAACAGCTTTCTGTATTTAGTTGGCATAAAGGAAAGTGAAATCTCCCAGAGCCTCCTGCTCCATCCAGGGAAACTTCGAACAAACATGTGTGAATACTTTACAGTTGAAGGTTTGCTTGCAAGTCTAGCAGTCTGATTACTGGCCCCTTTCTGTTTTCCAGCCTCCCAGAGTCAATTATGCTAATTTATTGTTATGCAATGATAAGCAACGGATCACCTCAAATTTGAAATTGCTCCTGCATTGTCTGCACGACACTTTCAATGCCAGGCACTGTGAAAAGATGCCAACATATGTTAAAAAAGAAGATTAGTAAACTTCAACAAGAGGTTTCCTCTAACAGGGTCCCCCATCCCAATCTGTAGAACAAGCTGGGATTGGATTTGGTATTGTACTTTATAATGGCCTTCTTCCAAAACGTCTTTCGC
>WEIS01025728.1:0-12659 GCA_013389965.1 Todus mexicanus | reverse complement strand
TTCTCTTCTCTTCTTTTTTTTTTTTCTGTGCATTCCCATCAGTCACATTTTTTTACTCTGTGTTCCTTCTTCTTAAAGCCAGTAGAAATGAATTGATTGATTTTTTTTCTGGCCAAAATGTTGATAAATAGAGAATATAAGGCCATATCTATGAAAGCAACTGGAAATCTAAATTTGCATTTGCATGTGTGAGGATTTGCAGTAGAGCAGCTTGGATGTTTATCCAATTAGAAAATAAGAACAATACTATGTGACCTGCTGATCAAGGCACCAAACACATCAATACTGTGTAGCAACAGTTCATATTTAGTCCATAAAGATAGCAACTTTTTAAAGTAGTTATTTTAATTCTGAGTATTGAATAAATTTGAAAGGACTGCAATCTGCTCACAGATATGCCATAAGAAAAGGATTTAGATAAATTATTCATAACAAGCCATTCACTCATCTATGTTCTAAACAATATCCATCAATATCCAGTGTTTCTGGAGGTGTTTATATAACAGCAAAATGTGTAAATATAGGCATGAGAGTGGACTGTTCTGTATTATGCTTGAGAAAATTAAAGAAAAGAGCTTGTTACTTTAACCTATAACCGACAATTTAAAACCAATTTAGTAAAGTACTTTTACAATAAAATTTCTGGATTTTATTTGCATGACATTATTCCACAGATCAGTTTTTTAAGGAGCACTTTGGCAGCTGTGCCCCTGACTTGATGGTTACATATCTTGACCCTTAGTATAGTTCAAATATACCAACCAAAAATTCAGAATAAAATCATGTTTTCCTCAAAGTATTGAAGCTACTCTAATCTATTGAAGGTGTTGTAATATCGGACAGAAGAAAAATAAATAAAGTGTCCAAATATAATTCTGTATAAGAACAGACAAATTAATATGTTATAAAAATATTTTCTTTACATGTCCAGAAATTCATTACATAATAGAAGATACTATGTGGCATTAACATGATATGGTTTTAATTCTGTAAAACTGTAGACATCTCAGTTACACAAAACCTAAGCAGAAGGGACATACATTCACATATAGAATGAGACCTAAATTGTGTATTCAAACGTGTACAGCTAGGTCTTGGATTCGTAGTTGACAGTAGGACTGCAGAGGAATTTGGATCCGCCCAGTGGACATAGTTCAGGAATTGATGATTGTAACAACAACCTTTGTTTAAAGGAATAAAGCTAAAATCTGGGTCCTGATATACCATGTGAATAATGTTCAGGGGCATTAGCTCTCCTTTTCTGCCCAACTAATTCAGCAACCTGTGCCTATGATTGTATAGAAGCAGTGACACAGAATCCAATTCTGACACATATGATCTGTGTTGTGCATAATTGCACTCTGGGTTTTAACCATTATTTTCCTGAAAAACCCAGTGATGTTCCAACATTCCCCCTCGAAAAGTGATACTGCACCTGTGGAAGAAATGTAAAATAAATAAATGCCATAGTGAATATTTATGAATTTTTGAACTGTTATGTCTGTGAAGCAACATTCTTAGCAGACTCCAAAAATATTCCCAGGAATTTTTTAGTAAAAAGCAGTTGCCCTGTGCCAATACTGTACCAGGGCCATGCTAACAAGTGTGCAGCATAGTTAATCACATTGCAGTGCCTGAAAAAGCTGTCACTGCAAAGTGTCACTGAAGTATCTATGATGATATCACATATGATCTACATAGATGCAAAGAAGGTTATAGTTGTTTGCTTCCTTTCACGGGGCTAGAATTTAGAACAGCAGAATTTCTCTAGTGGTTGTATACTGGAACTCTCTGTTACTATGGGGACTGAAGAATAATGGAGACTCCCAGGAAAACTGCAACAGAAAGAAATTGCAAGAGAAAGAGCATACTGACTTGTTTTTGACTGCAGGACTAGCCAAAGTCAAAGGAAGCTGATAAAGACAGATAAGCAAAGAAGACTGTCATGCTTCAGAAGAGAAATTATAATAGTGGGCAACACCCCAAAGGATCTAGTTAGAGGGAAGTGCCCTAGATCATGAAAAATTTAGGCAGAGAAGTAGGTAGTTGGCACACTATTTTGTCTAAATCTGTGCACTTCCTGACCTATCAGATGGAATTGTCAGCTGTGGTTAGTGACATTAGGTGTTACTGTCCTTATTTTCAATTATCTCCCATTACCTAAGTGTTCTATTCTGTGTGAAGCAAAAGTTAAGAGTTTGAAATAAGGATTTAAGTAGTCAACAATGACAGTATCTTGGCCATAGGGGAAGAAGAGGGGCTGAAGTCATCCCCTTGAGAGCTGGGGAGCCTGACTCAGAACTGTAGGAAGGCATCCCTATCTTTTCAAGATCCTCTTTTGTCTGAAACTGTCACTTTTCTGGTGAGTATTGAACTGGTAGCTCTTTAACAGGACGTCTAGCTTTAAAATGTGCAAAGCTTCAAACTGTTTTATGATAGGGGTTTACACAGGCTGGATGAATGGGTCAAGGCCAGTGATACGAGGTTCAACAAGGCCAAGTGCCAGGTCCTGCACTTGGGTCGCAACAACCCCCTGCAGTGCTACAGGCTTGGGGAAGAGTAGTTGGAAAGCTCCCTGCGGAAAAAGACCTGGGGGTGTTGGTCAACAGTCAGCTGAATATGAGCGAGCAGTGTGCCCAGGTGGCTAAGAAGGCCAACAGCATCCTGGCTTGCATCAGACATAGCGTGGCCAGCAGGACTAGGGAAGTGACTATACCTCTGCACTTGTCGCTGGTGAAGCTGAACCTCAAATACTTGATTCAGTTTTGGGCCCCTCACTTCAAGAAGGACATCGAGGTGCTAGAGCATGTCCAAAGAAGGTCAACAAAGCTGACGAAGGATTTAGAGAACAAGTCACATGAGGAGCAGCTGAGGGAACTGGGCTTGTTTAGCCTGGAGAAAATGAAACTCAAGGTGATATCAATGCCCAGAAAAGATTAGAAGTTTGGAAGATATGGCTATTTGTATATTGGAAGGTATGATTATTGGTATATTATAAGTTAGTTAAAATGAGCATGGGAAAAGCCTGGTTTGGCTTTTGCAATTACATACCTAGCAACATGTTTAGCAACATAATTTTGTTTTAACTAGAAGCAGGATCTAATAATTTATAACAGGATATCTCTATCTCGAACAAAGTCTATAGAAAGAATAATGAGTTGGCCAACCAACTAGCCATAAAGAACTGTTGAAGACTGTCAAATCTAAGTGAAACAGGGGAAAAGGTAATTCCATCAAGGTGAGGTTGTGACTATCAACTCACAGACCACTGACCCCAATGTTCAATGGATTAACACAATCTAAACACTTGTGACCAGGTACCATTCTCATGCTATCTCACTAATATACCATCCAGTATACTAGTCTTCACAAAAACAAATACACTATTTCATTATGAATTGGTGTGGGCTAAATTCTCCCTCAGTCTTGTTTTTTAAAATGAAGAATAAAGGTACAAAAGCAAAAGGAAAGCACTGTAATCTTGCATTTCATCCTCTGCAAAGTATCATAGTGTTGTGAGGATGGGTGACCAAGCAATTACAATGTATGAATTTTAAGTATTTTAACTTTTCCTGCTTTTCTGTGATGCATTCTATCACTAAAAAAATTAAACAGAGTTACCTAGCCAAGAAAGCAAAGGTACTATTTTTTAGTAACAAACAGGAAATATGATGCTGACTTTACCATAGCAGAAATCTACAATGCCCAGGTGAAGTCCACTGTCTACTAACACAGTTTTCTGCTTTATTTTCTATTACATGCATATAAAGGAATTTTGCATTAATTTACAATTATAATATCTAGCTGTAAAAAATTGCATTTCATGGAGTGTATTGCACAGGAAAGAACCAAAACCTTAGGAGTTTTTTTGCATATCACATATAAGAGCATTTGTTTTAAGCTATTAGTGAATTGACAGATAATAGTACCAGGACTCTATTCAGGACAGTTTGTCCTCAGATATCTGAAGCTTATCCTCATAGCATAAATGGACTTTGGAAATGATCCCATAGCATCTTTTATGTTTCCTGCTAATTGTCCCTTATTATGTGTTGGTTTTCTGATTTTACCTCTATATGCCCATGCTAATTTTTTATTTGTGGCCTCATCCCACATAATGTGGACACAATCACAGAATCATAGAATATCTCAAGTTGGAAGGGACCCAAAAGAATCATCACGTCCAACTCCCTGCTCCTTGCAGGACTACCTAAAACTAAGCCATCGGACTAAGAGCATCGTCCAGACAGTTCTTGAACTCTGACAGGCTTGGTGCTGTGACCAGTTCCCTGGGGAGCTTATTCCAGTGACCGATCAACCCCACAGTGAAGCATCTTTTCCTAACGTCCTGTCCAAACTTTTCCCAAGGCAGCTTCATTTCATTTCCTCATGTCCTATTGCTGATCACCAGAGAGAGGAGAACAGCACCTCCTCACCTGCTGCCTCCTTAGAGGAAGTTGTAGACTGTGATGATGTCATCCCTCAGCCTTCTCTTCTTCATCCATTCTTTGTAAGTCTTGCCCTCGAGGCCATTCACCTTCTTCATCACCCTACTCTGGATACAGTCTGTTTGATGTCCTTCATACACTGATGTGCTCAAAACTGTGCATAATACTTAAGATGGGGCTGCACCAGTGCAGTGCGGAGTAGGACAATCACCTCCTTCAACCAGGTAGCTATTCCGTACTTGGTGTACCCAAAACATTGTTGACCCTTTTGAATGCATACTCTTGACTCATATTCAACTTGTCATCAACTCAAACCCCTAGATCTCTTTCCACAGGGCTGCTCTCCAGCCTCTTGCCCAATTTGTGTGTATGAGAGCCTGGAGAGCAGCCTCTGAAATGATCACAAACTGTCCCCTTTCACAAGCAATAAAAGAAGTGTAGTAGAATATTGGCTGAATTGAACTTCTATCCACATTATTGGTCCTTTAAAGAGCAATCAGATATACTTACCTTTTATTGCCTTAGAACAGATTGCAGTGAGATCGTTATTACTTCACTGAAGACTATTCTTTTTTATTATTATTCTTTTATTTTTAATCATCTCAATGTTTTTACTTCTCAGGCACTAGGGACTGTTTCTGAAGTGGATGTACTGGATCTTTCTTTGTTATAAGACAGGGAAAAGTAGAAAAGGAAAGTGCAGTTCAGGTCATCAGATCCACACAGTCCAGTAAACCCAATTGTCCCTTACCTCCAGCTGCCTGGAGGAAGGACCCCTCTGATCCTTATCAGAATCACTCACTTCATGTGAGAATGACTTAGAGGTCCATTAAAGAGAATCATAAGTAAGATCAACCTTTCTAATCTGTCTGGGAAATTTCTCGANATTGTCCCTTACCTCCAGCTGCCTGGAGGAAGGACCCCTCTGATCCTGATCAGAATCACTCACTTCGTGTGAGAATGACTTAGAGGTCCCTTAAAGAGAATCACAAGCAAGATGGAAACTGGAGCAGCATTTTTCTGGGAAGAAGACGTCCCTCTCTTGGGTAGAGGAAGAGGAGTACTGCCCACTGACCATCTCTGCTAGACTTTCAGTCTTCTTCTCCTACAAGAGAGGTACTCCCCTTGTGATTTTGTTATATGCTGATCCCATCTGTCCCTGACTTCTATGTTACATTTAACATGATGTGTGTAGAGAGTTGAGTAACATAGTCATGTGTCTTTCCCATGTACTCCAGTAGGCTTATCACTATATTTAGGGGTGTACACTTTAATATTAATTTTGCTGTTAATTAAGCAAAAATCTTCACTTAGACACTATAGCCTTCAAAATCTATGGCAGAGCTGTTTGCTTTTGGTGGTTTGACAACAGAAGTCGCATTTTAGAAGGAAGACCTGGTGTTTTTCTTGTAACTCTTAAATAATGTGGTTACTGTTAGCAATAACTCTGGTAAAGTACATATACAAAAAGAAGCTATTTGCAGTAGTTTTATTTCTAAATGCTAATATCATGGCAAAGGCTCATAAATCTTTAATGATGAGCTTTTAATTATGTGCCAGCATCACAGTGGGATCCAACCTAATACCAAAAATTTACATATTCATGAATATACCCATAGTTGTGTATGGAAGAATGCGTAATAGAACAGAAATTGAATAATAGTCTTCATTTTCTTCAAACTGTTATTTGGGTGAATTGCCTCCTTTCTTAACATTCTTCTTCCAGGTATGTACCTGTGATATATACTCTCATTGCAAACAGTGTTCTCTGGAGTTAGGATTTAGACTGTGGACATCTTCAGCTTGTCCAAAAGAATGTGTGTAGTGTGACGTGTTAGTGGCAATGCATACCTCATATAATGAGTGTCCACTCCATTTTTACTTGCTGAAGTGGATTTTAAGCTTAAAAAATAGATGGCATATGTTTAGTCTAGAACTAATTGGCTTTTATCTAAATTTTCTGTGATGTAACTTGGCATCAATGCTCTGAAAAAATCTGTTCCCTTTTTCAGTGCATATTTACAGTTGTCTGGAACTGAGAAAGTTTATTTTGGACTGTGCAGGTACCTCAATAGGTCAGCTATAAAGGAGGATTTATAAATGTAAGTGGTAAGGATTGAAGGGAAGAAGACGGGCTTCATTTGTTCTGTTTTTACAGAACCTTGCCATACTGGCCTTAGAAAGCATCAGCTTATCAATGTGAAAGCAACTATCCTTTCCCAAGCCTGAAAAAAATCTAGTTTCCTTTGAGCCACATTTCTTCGGAATAAAATTGAGTAAAACATAAAAGCAAACCATTGCTTATGTTTCCTGCAGATTTCCAGCCCTGAAGACTTAGAGGGTTTTTTTTTCCTTATGTCTCTTTGAGTGCGATACTCTCTTCTTCAGCCTGCTCAGTCTTTGGGTCTAATGTGGCAGATCACCTGCAGATGTCTTTCAAATGAGTCATTTCCTACTTCTGTAATCATTTCCATCTTTTCTACTGGACATATTAACTGAAAAAGACAAGCTGGCTCCTGACACTCTGGCTCCTAAAGGAAGATAGGCCATCTCAGTACAAGCCAGTCTCTGCTCAAGGCTTGTTGGCACTGCTGCACTTTAGACATCAGTGATAGTTATTTCAATTGAATGTATCTATGACTAATTATGTGTATTTCCGCAGATAACGTTCAAGGATTCCTAAGTAGTTTTTGCAATTAAGAATTATTAAGATTCCTATCAAACTTGCACGGTATATAATGATAATCAGAAAAACCACTACATCTAGCACTCAACAATCTCTGTTGTAGAATGCAATATTTTCTGAAAAATGACTTGCCAAGAAATTCAGAGCCTCTGTTCTCTTCCCACCTGCTCCCCACCCACCTCCACAAATTGCAAACTTGTATTTCCCTCATATGTACCACAACGGCAAAGACTCCTTGCTGCTCTACTAACCAGATGCTATCAATCAGAGAATAGAGAAGCTACTCCTGATAGCTTACTTTCCCATGCCAGCTAATTCTCTTTCTCATCATGCAACAAACAGAACCCATAACGCTAGGCTCAACATTGCTCCAGGTGATGGGGCTGGTGAGGTATGAAATGAAAGTTCAATATCTGCGGGAAATTCCAAAAGAAATATATAGAGTTGTACTTACCAAAAGTATGGCAGGGTGAGAATTGCCACATTGGTCTGCAACAGTGGTTTATCTAGTCCAGATTTGATTTTGACGGAGAGAAATTCTGAGTGCTTTCAAACAATGTGCCATAAACTCAGTGGTTATAGTGAGAGGAATGAAAAACCTGATGAAATAAAAAGTCTCTTCAGCCCCTAAATTTTGTGATCACCATCTGTAGACTATCACAGCAGCCTCCACCCTGATAAAATCTTTTCCTTTTCTCCTGACCTGTTCCAGTTTATGCTTGAAATTGCAAGCAGAGCCTTGCTTGCCCTCTCAGCTATGTATTTTTCCTGCTTTGACTGAATGCAGCATGCAGAGTAGACAGTGGTGTGTCACTGAAGTTGTACCTGTCCTTTGATCCTGGAGGGCTCTGGTTCTATCTGGAGCAGGCTGGAACATGGTCTGAAAACAGCAAGATGCCAGCTCTCAGCACTGGTTCTTGTTCTTCATCAGAACAAAGCAATGAAAAATATCTGGTAAGAAAACATTAAGTATATTTCATTACCCATAGTCCTTAAATGCCCCCATTTTATCCAAATCCATCTTTTATTTTTTACTGACAAGAATCTTAGCTTGCATATTCTAGTGAAAAATAAGAAAAATGATTATGGTAATGTCACAGTTTGGGGTCAGTGCACCCCCCAAATCTGCAACAGAACGCTCTCTCCTCCCTGCCACCCAAAAAGGGAAGAAAGGAAATAAAGGAGAGAGAATTATCAATTAGGAAAGGAAACTAGAACAGCTTTACTAAAACATGAAAATAATAATAACAGTAATAATAAAAGGTAAATTTATATACNTAACCCAAACCAGGACAGGTAATTATCACTATACAGTGTTATTGTATAGAAACTATATAATCCTATAATATATTTTAAAATATTTTCTAAGTTCGCTTTTAATGTTATTAAATCCAAGTATTTGACAGAGCACAACTAATGTGATAATATGCTCTTCGAGTTACAGAAATGAGTAACTTCTTTGTGAAATTATTCAAACTATCAAGAAATGTGTTTTACTGTGTATGTGATACTGCCATGGGAGTACAGCAGGTACTAGGACTAAGAGCATGTGATGAGGCAGCCTTGTAAATATGCCAGGCTTACCTATGGTTTTGCCCTGCTGATGCTGTTTTGGTTCATACAAATTAGAACTCCTTTTATAAACTACTTTTACTAAACCCACTTTTATTAGACTAATCTCTTCTCTGTTGAGCTAATGTATAACTGTGATATTCAGAAAACCTATTTTGCAAATAACACTAATACAGAAGTTTTTGAAGTGTTCAGCTGAAAAAAAAATCATTCGTTATCCTTCTGACTTGCCCAGATACATCTTTCTCATGCCTGCTTCTATCCCAGTGATATCCCTGTGGCTTTTAATCCTTCATCCTGCTGTGTACATCGCTTGTCTCCTTACACATCAGGGAAACCTTTTAATGTACAGAAATCTCCAGCAATGGGATGTGGCAGCTCAATCCTTCAAGGTCATTTAAAGTGTTTTCTCACCTGATTTCCGATTTCCCCATGGGAAATTACTTTGCAGGATAACCTTTTTTCTTGGTTCGAGAAGGTTAAGAAACTTGTCATATATAAAATTGGTAATTTTTTTGACATAACCAGAAGTGCTAGAAGTTGAATAGCGCTCACAAACTACAAAAATATCGTGAACTGGTTTAAGAAATGGGATAACAGTTGCAAGGTATATTGCTAAAGGAGTTTCTAGAATTCTGTAACAGCACTTGGGAATCTCTTGTTTAAGATACCTACCCCTAGTGCAGTGTTTGTTCTCTCACTGGTTTCACCTGGTTCTGGGCTAGACCCTTAATTATTTTGAATACAAAGGGAAAACTTCACCCCAGGCAAAATGCAAATCTCCCAAAGGAGCTCTGCCAATTGACAAATGAAAAATTCTTACACGAAAATGTCCTTAATTTCATTAATTTTTAAGCTTTTATTGATTTTTATGTGTACATTTTCTAGACATGTGAGCCAGCAGCATCATTCTTAAGTCATGTCTACAACTGTAAGAGTATTTTTGGCTGCTTGAACAACATGTTTCTACTGGGACCACACATTAGCAAGCTGTTCAGCCTCTGCGGAGATAGTTGATATCACATGAAATCTCAAAATAAATATAACTTATGTAGAAGAAATGCAGTACACACTTGAATGCCTCCACCATAGCTGCCCTTGATTATGGTGTTTCTAGTCTATAAGCCGTGTTGCTGGGATTAATATTAAAAAGGTAACAAAAGCAAATAAGCTTTTTGGATAATAGAAGATAATTCAACGTTTGTGTTTCATTAAATATGGACATTGCTTACACTGCAATTAGAATAATGGTAATAAATAGAAAAATACTAAACCAAAAAGGTTGGAAAGGACCTCTGGAGGTTCTGCTCCAAGCCTGGTTAAGTTCAAAGATAGACTGGGCTGCTGAAGACCTTGTCTAGTTTTGATTTGAAATACTCCAAGGACAGAGATTCCGTGTTCTCTCTAGGTTCTTCCATTCCCATATGAAAGTACAGTATACCTGCAAGAGTCTTATAGAGAGTATTGTGTAGATTCATAATGGTCTGCATCATGTATTTTGCATGTGGTTTTAGAAGTCCATAGAACATTTAGATTAATTATTCTTTCTGACGTTTAGATCTACAGTTCTACTAATTTTCTATTCTTTACACTTTAAGATGTACAAAAAATCAGTTGTGTGCACATTGTTTTCCACTAGTAAGACAGACAATGAATATTTCATAAAAATTTTGTACCCTGCTCCCACCCCGAAGGTAGCGGCTAAGATTCCGTGTTACAGTAGGATCAAGGTTCCGTTGAGGATACACATAAAACATAGCCTCTTTCTGTTTGCTATAAATATGCAAATACCTTCAGCAATATACAAAATGGATCTTTTCCATACCACACTATTTACCCTTATTTCAAAATTTGTACTATTTCCAACACTTCATGTAGGAAATTCCACAAACACTCCATAAATTTAAGGAATGGTTCTGGTAAATGCCCAGTTGTTATTGGCTACCAGTATGAGATGAAACACAGGGCATATAATACCTTACAGTGTTGTCCTAAAAAAACCCGTTCCATTTATGCGTTTGCCATCTCTTGCTTCTGAACACTTTTTAAAGTCAAGATATCACAGCTAGAACATAATTTCAGGCAATGTTTTCTAGGTTGGTTGCAAAAGCAAACTCTCTTGAGTTTTAGGAAGGAAGGTTTTGGTACCATTTCAAGGTGCTTGCACTTCATTGAGATTTAAATGAAACACAAAGGAGTTAAAGAACATGGGATAGAACTGGAGGGAATGACTGAATATTGTCATAGGTGAAGATGAAAACAAGAAAGATTTTGTGAGGAAAGAGGGGAGAGTTAGGAAACCTGGGAGAAATCTGATTTGGAAAAAATCATAAAATTTATAAGGAAAAGAATGTGATACAATTTATACCTATCTTTTCCACTCATTTCACGTACACTGTAAAACTGCCAATATGGCAAATGAAATATTTGTTGCTCAGGCCAGACAGCATCTTTATAAACAATTTCTGATCACCTTTCAGGAGTTAGAGTAGGGGAGAATTTACAGAAGATCCAAGTGTTCCTGGCCTGTTTGGGAGGCTTATATTACATTATCATTGGTATTAAGGTTGGAGAGATTGCCTTAAATGCAGACCCAGACTCAGATTACCAGTCTCAAGCATATTTAATTTATTAGAGTAAATGTATCCTGCGAGGATTTTTTCTAATGCAGCATACTTTCGTCTTTATCTCAGCACTCAACTTAGGGGCAAAATAAAATTTCTGATTACTCTTCAGCTTATTTGCTATTTGAAACTCTACATCTACATCAAGACTTTCAGTGTGGTCACACTTTTGGACCCATTCTTTCTCTCTGAAGGCATAAAGCCTCTGTCTCAGTGTGTCCTCCAGGCCTTTGCTTTTTAACACTGTTAGAGAAGAAGCTAAGTCGAATGGGGCACTGTGGGCCTAATATGCCCAAGAGACACTTCTTTTCAAGGGTGACATCAGTGCATATGAGCTTGAAGAAGCTGAGGTCTGGGTGTTCCTGTAACACAGGAGCAGATATAAAGTAGGAGGGAGAAGCAGTGGTTTTGTTGTTTGGGGTTTTTGCTTTTTTTCTTATTGAGGTACTGAACACCTACCACAACCAGAAAATGATAGTGGATGTAGGAAATTCACACTGCGTAGCAGGAGAACAGGCTGTTGGGTTTTTTGATGGATGAAGCCATGGAGATTACATTTCTATGTATCAGTTTCCCTGTTTGTCAATCTAAGAACATTTTAATGACACATTTTTGTTTTATAAATACAGTTCTTCTGGCTAGAAATGAAAGATCACGTCTCACTTTTATTGGATTTAAAGGCAGCGTGAAGATGAAGAGTTTAATATGGACTAGTTCATGACAGTTGGCATTGCTAATATCCCATCAGTCTTCATGTAGTGGTTTACTCAAGTTCCAATTGTTTGTAGCTGAGGTGCTCATTCATGACAACTTTGCAACGGCTCAGATAAAGATTACATTCTTTGTCATATGCATTTATCTCCTCAGATTACATGTAATTCTGCTTCTTTCTTCACTCATTCTAAAAAGTTCAAAAATTTGCGTGATTTGCAGGGAGTGTAAGCACTGCTTTGGATGTTTCTGTTACAGTCCTTGCCTCAATGGAAAAGCATTCTCCTAGACAAAGCGTTTTGTTTTAGCAAGTGTTACACTTTTGGCTACTCCACAGCATCACAGAATCACAGAATGATAGAGGTTAGGAGGAACCTCTGGAGATCGAGTCCAACCACCCTGCCAGCAGGATCACCTAGGGCAGGACACACAGGAACCTGTCCAGGTGGGTTTTGAAAGTCACTAGAGAAGGAGACTCCACAGCCTCTCTGAGCAGCCTGTTCCAGTCCTCTGTCACCCTCACAGTAAATAATTTTTTTCTCACATTCAGGTGGAACTTCTTGTGTTCCAGTTTTATGCCCGTTGCTCCCTGTCATATCACTGAGCACCACTGAAAAG
>WEIS01025706.1:202-10248 GCA_013389965.1 Todus mexicanus | reverse complement strand
AGCAGAAGTAATCACAACCTTTCTCTTCACTTGAAACCATAACATTTTTTTGACAAGAAGTGCCTTTAAAAAAATGCCTCTTAATTTATGATGGGTTGCTTTGTACTTTGTTTCTGTAACCTATCGCATTAGATTTCCTGTGCATGGCTTGTGTATGTATTATGAGCTCTTAAAAACAAATATCCCAGAAGAAAGGAATTCAGTAAATGAATAAAACATTCTTGGGTAGCCTAAGTGGCAGTTTAATAGCTCATCCATTGGGACTTTCAAATAATATAATGATGATGGCCATATAAATGTATGGATAGAAGAATAACTTCAATGAGGAGCTTGTTACAACTCTGCATACCACATATGAAATGAAATCAAACTCTGAAAGTGCTGCCTGTGAAGGCCCATTTTTTCCGCTGTCAACCCTGAAATTCTACCTAAAAATACACAAACTGTGTGTTTGCATATACATATGTATACATAACTAAAACATGCATTCACAAACATACACACAGACATGTATATGTTGTTTCTGGGTGGAATTTAGTGTTTCAGTACTGATCCTGATTGCACTGAACCGCTAAAACTTTGTAGACTATTGACAGGACTGGATTTACAACACTGTATTGGAGATTAGATCTTAGTCCTAGCTTTCTCTAAAAATAAATAGATAAATGGTATGGGAGCACAAGCTTGCCGTATTACATTGCCTGGGATATACATAGCTTTTTCGTTCGGCTCACCTAGTCACATAGCTTTGTAAATATCTACTTTGATGCCTGGCTGCCATGGCTGAGTCTATAACCTTGGGCATGACTAACTCCAAGGTAAAGTTGTAAATCATTTTTCCTCATAGCAATGAATTTCTGAGGATAACTGATTTCTGATAATGATGGACCTGGAAACCTGACGTTGATGGCCATGAATGATGGAGAGAAGCCAACGCAGACTTAACTATGATGTGTACAAGAGAAACTAGACAACTAAAAGAGACATAAATAGGGTAGTACAATTAATTCCCTTACTCCAGAGAGATGTATTTCTGGGAAGCTGCCGAGCTGCAGTGGAATAAGGTCTGGGTGCTCATATGAAACATACCATCAGTCTCCATTGTAAGCCAACAAAAATTCCTTTTCTCTTATCAGTGGGGAGATGCTGACATTACAGTATAGTCAGAGGATGCTGAAGGGCTCTTGGTGAAAGGCAGCAATACACTGAATATTTTGAGTATTTTAATAATGCCACATCACAGAAGAGACATGGCCCTTTATTTTGATAGTGAGTTGGGTCTCTCTCATTAGAATTTCTCATTCCCCTTGGCTGGATTTTCCTTGGCAGCGTGCTGTGTATTGGTTGTATTTTCTACTTGAGAGCATCGTCTCCCACGGTAGGACGAAGCAGCAGCTTTTAGTGGCAGTACTCAAAGTGATCACATAAAGCCCCATGAAAATGAGGAACTTTGATATTTTCACACTGGTGGATTAAGTTGATGAATGTTTGCTGTGCTGAAAAATAAGATGCTACTGCTCTGATCTTTTAGCTGAGTGAAATGGCAACAACAGCAACAAAAATCTTTCTTAGCTGAAGTAGAAAAATTCCATCCTGAGTCTCCTGGGAATCAACCTGAGCATGAGGGAAGCACAGGGAGACCTGGTCCCTCGCATACACAAAGTATATTAGAGAATTGTGCATATTTGGTGTATAAACTGCATGGGATGAGATGTTAATTATAGGACTCACATGATAGGTGCACAGCAATTAAGTGGACATATTCAGAGAAGGACCTGTCACATGTAGTTCCATGGGGATTTGCCCGTTACTGGGGGGACATAATAGAAAAGAAAATAAGAAGGAAATAAAGTGAGGGGAGAACTGCATGTGAAAATAAGTGTATTGAAAGATAAGTACCTTGACAAACAGGAGAACTGATAAAATTGATTAATGTGTAAAGGAATGGAGTGTGGACTGTGGGATCAGGAAGTTAACTGTTCTGTGTGATTGTCCTTAGAACTTAAAACTGCAATAGTCATTCAGTTATATTGGAGGTGATAACTAGCATCAATTCATATTCCAAAACTTGCCTGCAATTTATAAATCTCCTAGGGGGTGTTGAAATCATGTTGGAAATTTAAATTAACCCCTGTCATTATCGACAACTTTTCCTATCCTTTTCCATGCGGTATTCTAGCTTGGAGAAAACTACATTTTCTAGCAGCTTTTAAATGACAATGAGAACAATGTGTGTGTGCAGTGGGTCTTTCAGTAATTGCCTTTTAGAATTGATTTTTATGATTTTCATGAGTAGCAGCGAATATGCTCCGTAACAAAGAAGCTTATTCACACTGCCTCACTGTAAGCACCTACCTAGTTTCCTCAGGATCCTTTCCTCTCCTTTCAGTGGGAAGCAATAAGCAGGACCTGGCTTTCCAGCAACCTTCAGCCAGTGTTTCTGCTTATCCTGTCTCCATTTAACCTACCAGTTTAGATCCCTGAAACTCGGAGGCACTGGGGCTGTTCCACAACAGGACTGTATGGAGGAACTCCAAATCTTCCCCAGATGGCTGCTTATTAATTGTGTTTGAATACGTACAATGAGCCTTTTGAAATTAATGGAAAGGCTCTCACTGCTTTGAGGTGGCTGGAGTGGGACAGACTGGATTGAGACAGACTGATGGCACTGGAGCTGTGTGCCTTATTTGTAGCCAGATTCTGCTTGTGGTTGCCAAAGTGAAATGTGGTGTAAGCTGGAATTCACTCCATCTAAGCAAGAAAGCGTTTGCGCTCTTGCTGATTGGGGTGGCCCGTTGGCAGCAGAACGGACAATAGATTGGAGGGGATCTTCGCCTTTCTTAGGTTGGGATGGCAGTAGTACCCAGTGAATAGAGCGTTTCTTGAACATACAGAAAAAACGTTCATCTGTGGCCTCACGTAGGTTATGTTACTCAGTGTACCATAATTACAGATACATTGCGGTAGGTATGCAAGGGTAGAGTTAAGTCCTGCAGCTGTCTCAGCTATGCTGTTTCCTAGCCTCAGTCTCTACCTGAGAGCTTTATCCAACAGTTTTATTTTCTTTGTTGTGTTTTGCCTGTTCTCAGTATCCAGGTATGTGTATGCATTTGTGTATAAGTATGCAGTTGCATTTAATTAGCTATAATTTTTCATTAATTTTGATTTTTTTTAAAGGTATCTGTAATCAAAACAATAGCTGAGTAGTGACTTTTATGTGCTACCTGTTCTTGGTGGCTCAAATTTCATCAACCATGTGATCTCTCTTAACTGTCTGTAAAAAAATAGTGACATTTGACTATCACAGTGCTATGTACATAATGAAAATCCCATCTACCTTTCAAACGTTGGGACTAAAAATGAGTTTTCCAGTGCGCTCTGAAAACAAACAGGTTTAGGCTTAGTCTGAGCTACTGGTAAATAAAAACAATTTCTGCATGTGGTTCATCCTCTTATATAAACTTATTCAAACGTGTGTGTCTGTTTTAATTTTTTTTCACTGTGATTATTATTCCTGACCGTGTACATGTGTGTGGATATGGTAGGTTCTCATAGGGATTTTTTATGTTAAAGTGTATATACATATATGTAGCTATGTGTGTGTGTGTGCATACATATTGCACATGTGTACACAGAAAAATATATTCCCAAACTGGTGCACTTGTATGTGTATATATACTCTTTCTGTTCTGTTCAATATATAGTGACTATTTATTGCAGAATTTTATTTTTAATTAGAAATGTAGTAAGTAATTTTAAGATGACACTTCACGGTACAGATTTTGTGTCTCGACCAACTATTCCTATTTTCTCTCTCCATCACAGGGTGAAAGAATGATGTGATGGAGGTGAACATGGGCCGCTGGTCAGGCTCACGGCCACCTCCGTCATGCCTTACACTTCTGATCGTCAAGCTCCTGGCCTCCGTTTGCCAGGTAGTTCATGGGACCACCCCACTTGGCTTTCACTTCACACATTCCACTTACAATGCTACAGTGTACGAGAATTCTGCAGCCAGGACCTATGTCAACAGTCAAACGAGGATGGGCATTACCTTGGCTGACCTTTCATGGGATATCAAGTACAGGATAGTGTCTGGTGATGATGAGGGCTTTTTTAAAGCAGAGGAAGTCGTCATTGCTGACTTTTGCTTCCTAAGAATAAGGACTAAAGGTGGGAATTCTGCTATATTGAACAGAGAAATCCAGGACAACTATTTATTGATGGTGAAAGGGTCTGTCAGAGGAGAGGACTTGGAAGCATGGACAAAAGTGAACATCCAGGTTTTGGATATGAATGACTTAAGACCTTTGTTTTCACCAACCACATACTCTGTCACAATAGCGGAAAGCACTCCTTTAAGGACTAGCATTGCACAGGTGACCGCAACAGATGCGGATATTGGGTCCAATGGTGAATTTTATTATTACTTCAAAAATAAAGTTGATCTCTTCTCAGTTCATCCTACGAGTGGTGTTATTTCCTTAAGTGGCCGGTTAAACTATGATGAGAAAAACAGATATGACCTTGAGATTTTGGCTGTGGACCGTGGGATGAAGCTTTACGGAAACAATGGCGTAAGCAGCACTGCCAAGCTTTATGTTCACATTGAACGTATAAATGAACATGCCCCAACGATAAGTGTAGTAACCCATATTCCCTTCCCATCAGACAAGGAGCCTACCTATGCAGTTGTTAACATTGATGACCTAGATGAAGGAGCCAATGGAGAAATAGAATCTGTTTCGATTGTGGCTGGAGATCCACTAGAACAGTTCTTTTTGACTAAAGAAGGTAAATGGATGAATGAGTACAAAATCAAAGAAAGAAAGCCTATTGATTGGGACAGTTTCCCATATGGCTATAACCTGACTCTCCAAGCGAAGGACAAAGGATCTCCTCAGAAATTTTCTGCGGTCAAACTGGTCCACATTGCTAGTCCCAAGAAAGGAAGTGTCCCTGTGAAGTTTGAAAAGGAAGCCTATGATGTTTTGATCAGCGAATTTTCACCTCCTGGTGTAGTCGTTGCAGTAGTTAAGCTGATGCCTGAGCCACAGGGTGTGGAATATAGAATATCTCCAAGTGAGGAAGCTGAGTATTTTAAGATCAACCCCAACACAGGCCTTATTACTACTGCTCATCCTTTGAAAATCATTGAGAAGGACCTCTATAAATTGGAAGTATATACGAACAAAGGTGGTGATTTAAAAGCAGAGGTTACTGTCAGGTTAGAAGATGCCAATGATCACACTCCAGAGTTTCAGCAGCCCTCCTACAGCTCGTTCATCAACGAAAGCGTCCCCGTGGGGTCTAGCGTTTTGACAGTTTCAGCAGTTGATAAAGATAGGGGAGAAAATGGATACATAACATACAGCATTGCCAGTCTGAACTCACTTCCGTTTGCAATAAACCAGTTTACAGGTGTCATTAGCACATCTGAAGAACTGGATTTTGAGTCCTCGCCGGAAAGCTACAGGTTCATTGTGAGAGCTTCCGACTGGGGTTCTCCCTACCGCCATGAGAGCGAGGTGAATGTCACCATATACATAGGCAATGTCAATGATAACAAACCTCTCTTTGAAAAAGTGGCATGTCAGGGAGTGATTTCTTCTGATTTTCCCGTTGGTGGTCACATCACTGCTGTTTCTGCAATAGACATAGATGAGCTAGAACTTGTGAAGTACAAAATAATCTCTGGGAATGAACTTGGCATTTTTTATTTAAATCCTGACTCTGGTGTCCTGCAACTTAAAAAATCTCTGATTAATTCTGGCATAAAGAACAGCAATTTTGGCCTTAAGATAACAGCAACTGATGGAGAGAACTTTGCTGATGCGATGTTTGTTAATATTTCAGTAGTTCATGGGAAAGTGTCTTCGAAGACCTTTAGCTGTAGAGAAACCAGAGTTGCTCAGAAGCTAGCAGAAAAATTACTCAAAAAGGCAAAAGCAAATGTGAAGCTGAATTTGGAAGATGGTTTTCTTGATTTTTATTCAGTGAACAGGCAGGCACCGCATTTTGACAAATCCTTCCCTACTGATGTAAAGGTTTCAGAGGATCTGCCAGTTGGTGCCGCGATCCTGAGGATAAAAGCCTATGATGCAGACTCAGGCTTTAATGGAAGAGTGCTTTATACAATTTCTGATGGTAATGTAGATAGTTGTTTCAACATTGACATGGAGACGGGGGTACTTAATGTTCTTATGCCTTTGGACCGTGAGAAAACAGAGCTCTATCTCCTCAATATTACAATTTATGATTTAGGTAATCCACAGAAATCTGCTTGGAGACTGCTGACTGTCACTGTGGAGGATGCAAATGATAACAAGCCTGTTTTTTTACAGGACAGTTACTCAGTTAATATTTTAGAAAGTACAAGTCTTGGTACAGAGATTATCCAGGTAGAAGCCAGAGACAGAGACCTGGGATCTAATGGTGAAGTGACTTACTCAGTACTGACAGACACTCAGCAATTTGCTATCAACAGTTCCACGGGAATGGTGTACGTGGCCGATCAACTAGATCGGGAATCAAAAGCAAACTACACACTGAAGATCGAGGCTAGGGACAAAGCTGAGAGTGGCCATCAGCAGTTTTCTGTTGTGCCTCTGAAGGTTTTTTTGGATGATGTCAATGATTGCTCTCCAGCATTTATACCATCCAGCTACAATGTGAAGGTCCTTGAGGACCTACCGGTTGGCACTGTCATAGCTTGGTTGGAAACTCATGATCCAGATCTTGGCTTGGGAGGGCAAGTCCGCTACTCGCTAGTGAATGATTACAACGGGCGGTTTGAGATAGACAAAGCGAGTGGTGCCATCCGCTTGAACAAAGAGCTCGATTACGAGAAGCAGCAGTTCTACAACTTGACCGTGCGCGCGAAGGACAAGGGACGCCCAGTTTCGCTCTCTTCTGTTTCTTTTGTGGAAGTTGAAGTGGTGGATGTTAACGAAAATCTCTATACCCCCTATTTTCCTGACTTTGCCGTCATTGGATCTGTAAAGGAAAACTCTCGCATTGGTACAAGTGTTTTGCAAGTTGTTGCTCGAGACGAGGACTCTGGAAGGGATGGAGAGATCCAGTACTCCATAAGGGACGGCAGCGGCCTGGGCAGATTCAGCATAGATGAAGAAACCGGTGAGTTTCATTTCTATTTTCCATTTCATTTTGTAGAGGTTTTTGTGAAAGCAAAGCTTAGGCATAATTATTTTCTACCCTTAGCAAGAAGTTCATTTCTTCTTAACAAGTAAGATAAAATTATAAATAAGGATTTTCCAGGCACAGCAATGACATGATTTAGTTATGTGGTTACATTCATCATTCTGTGGGTGTAAAATAATACACATTCCTTTTCAGCAGCTATGTGATGACTCCATTTAGAAAGCAGTGATAGTTACGGAATGACTCGCTTTCAATCACTGCAGTATCTGTTGATCATTGTAAATTACTCAGGTCACCTCCACAGAGTCACAATACTCCTGCCCTTGAATGCAGTGCTGAACTCAATGAAGGAAATAAGGAGCATGAAACAAGAATCATTTCATCCTAAAACCTATTTGTGGTCTTGTTCTTATTGTTGTTGGGAGTCCTTTTTGATGGCAGTTAGCAGTCTGGATTGCTATGCCATTTGGTGTAATACGCTTCCTTGTAGCAGGGTGTTCATCGGTGTTGGCATGCTTGTGTGGATGTGGAAACACAGGGAAAGATGCTTAACTGGAAACAAACTGTGCTTGCTTTACTTTGGTGACTGTAGTATTATGCACATCAATGTTAGAAAATAGTATTAATAGAATGAAGATTTTTAAGATGTTGAACTTCACTACCACACTACCCTATTGGAAAATGTGGAACATAACAGAGTATAAAAGGCTATCTAGTAAAACCCTTACAGTCTGGCTGTTTAAATGTCTGCTAGCTGTTGGGAGTAATGGTGCAGCTGTGGTACCAGAAGTAGTGAGGAAATTAAAAAATATTAGTCAACAGTTTCAGAAATTATATTAAGTATGTTAGGTCTGTGGGTTTACTGTGGTTTAAGCAGACTTTGGATGTCTTTCTCTGAAGCTTTTAATTGAGAATGTGGTATTAAAACATAAGATTAAAATGTATGTTTTGGCAAATTCAAACTGTTTAATCAAATGTCAACTTTCTAAACTGAACATTATGAAAAACAGACGACATTGCAAATGCTGTGGATCGTGTCTGAGCATAAGCAGAGAAAAATATTTTTGTTCTATTTGTGCTATAGTCTCTCTGCTGCAGCTGTTCACAGATGATACAGTCAAAACCTTGTGTCCAGAAACATCAAACTTGAATGTCACAAGTGAAGAGGGCACCCCCTCTAATTTCCAGAAACATTAGGAACCCACGTATCCTACAGTGCTTAATAGCAGTTGACAGCATTCATACGACATTGCGTAGGCAGTTGAACATGAATTTCAATTTTAAGCTCCTGCATTTGAAAATTTTGGCCTACCTGCTTATTGAGTAGCATCAACTTCAGCTAAATGGATTCTTTATAAAGCGATAGGAGATTGATCCAAATGCTGTGCAGCATGAATCTGGAAATCTCTGGATTTAACATTTATTGAACTGAAAGGAATTGATAGGGAGAGTGAGTTAGTGTGTGTCTCTCATTAGTAAACTAACCAGGGTTTTTACCCTGTGCCAGGACTAGTAGGTGCAATAGCCTGTAAGTTAGGACCTGTGTTCATTAAAACACAAATGATGTTTTGGCATGAATGGGAATTGTACTCAGTATTCCACGTTAAGCATACTTAGTTTCTTTCGAGAATTGAGATCTAGTTTGTGGGTAGACAAAAACCCCACAACCCCCGTGAACTTTTAAAGTTGCAAGTATTTGTCTACCTTTTGTTCTTTCATGAATATTTTCATGGAAATGAACGAACCAACCTGTGCTGTTTCACTGTACCATTCTAGAAGATGCTTGATAATCCAGCACATCAAAGGACTTTTGGAATCTTCTTCTGTTTTCCTCAACTGTTAAACAATTTAAGCCTTCTCAGAACTACCTTCGAGAATAATTGGGTGCATAGCTGCAGCCAGGACAACGTGGAGAGGAGGGTTTGGGGGTTCAGGAGTTACTCCAAGTCGCGCTGTTGTAACCCGAGTACAGAATTTGACCTGCTATGTCAGATAGGACACAGAATTAATACTCTGCTACTGAACTGGTGGCAACTTAAATGCTGCTGAGTGATGAATCAGCTTTCTAGCTGTAGAAAAGAGCTCAAGTCACATACTGAATTAATTTACAAAGAGATAGCTGTTTATTTACTTTCAGCGCAGTTAATTTGTCACTTTTAAACTGACCGACTCTATTGGCTTATGCACTGTCTCTCCTGAAATTTGTAAAGGTAAGCAGGAGCGTGAAGTACAACAAATCAATATTTTTGGCTGCTGCCTTAATGAAAAGAAGACTGCAGTATCCATTATATCATTAGGACATAAAGTGGGCCAAATTCATCCTGATGTGTGAGCAGGCTGGACTCCAAGGAGGTCTGTGCTTTCAGCAAAATTCTGTTCAAGTGCATTATTTTTGTTCTTCTGCAATATTCCATCTTAATGGTGTCACCCCGTGTGCTGAGTGAGATGTGCCTGTGCTCCCTGAGGCATGTCAATACCAAGGAGTTGAAACAGTACAGACATACCTGAGGAGGAGCTGGACTGCGTAGTGGATCCACATAGCACCATGCTGCTGCACACTTGTTGGCATAATGACTTTGGTCTTGCTCTTCTATAGAGGCATATAGATGGATATAAGTACATCTGACTCCACCATACTTGACCTGGCTTTTGGTTTGATTCCACCATAGGCTATTCTCCATTCAGGTCTGAACAGTGTTTTATGGCCAGTGAGCTAGGGAGTCTCTTCTATATTGGCCAGCATGGATCTCTCTCTATAGCATATATGTGCAAATCTTGGTGATAAGAGATGTGCCATGACGGTGAGCCTGGGATTTCCTTACCACAGTGCTACTCTTTGCCTTGTGTCATAAAGAACCATTTTTGAGGATTATTGTTGCAGCATT
>WEIS01025696.1:0-12125 GCA_013389965.1 Todus mexicanus | reverse complement strand
TTCTGGATAAAGCTGAACAAGACTTAAAGGCCTTATTGGGTCATAAGATTCATTATTCAGCACTGCCAAATTTTTCCCTCCTTTCTAGTCCTTTGCTTTATTTCCAGAAATTTCACCTTTGCTCTGGTTGTACTGACAGGCAATTTCATTAAGACATTTTCTTTTTTTTTTAAAGTCGAAATAAACCCAGGCACTGAACATCTAAACACAACATTTTAAGTTTGAGATGTAATTCTCAGACTCCTCTGAAGAAAGTAAGTCTATTTTGGTCTGGGTTTTTTGGGAGATAATCACTGAATTGTTTAGGAGTGCAATGTGTGTAGTCTACATTCTTTTCCAAGTAAAGGAAAGTACATTGAATATTTTTTATTATTTTATTACTGCCTGACAGAGATGTTTCTGACCAGTGTAAACACTAGCCCTCTTTCTTTGGGAATGTGGTTATTGAAAGATTATGTTCATATAGAACAGATACAATCTGTGAATAAGCCTTCCAGGACACAATTTTTATCTGACCCACATTTCAAAGAGGATTTTCTACACAAACACTTTATACAGAGAATATTCATTAAACACTACTATACAGAGTGATACGATAAAAAGGTTTGGCAGGGGGAAGAACTCTACAGACCTACCTTTCCTTTGTCAAAGTATTCTATGATCTTCTCATACAAATTCTCTTTCAAGTGTCGATAAGTCTGTGAACACTGGAACTCTGTGGACATGACTTGAGGTGCACACTGTTCATCTGACCACTGAGAAGAAAAACTCATTTTAAAAAACCCATCTCATTTTGAAGTTCAACATTTTCCCCAAGGTCCAGTCCCCTGGGCTCTTCCAAAGTGGTCTTCTCCCAGTCTTTTTTATCTTTCTACAGAGAAACTGGGAAAGGCACTGGAAATATTTTCATTACCCCTTCCAACAAGTGCTGTATTTCATACAAGAACCAGGACTAGAATTCACATTTTAAAAAACTGTCTTCATTCCTGCCCCCTGCCCCAAAAATTCGGATAAAAAAATCTATGTAAGAAAATGAGTTATTTTTATGTCAGTAATGTCATCTATCCCAATTTGGGTTTGATTTTTTGTATTAAAATACTTGTATATAACATTATCTTTGTCTATGTCAATATATACAATATAAGTTATAAGTTTGTGTGACCAGGAAAGCACTGTGAAAAGCCAAATTTACATGGTTCTGCACTAAAAGAAATTCCATAAGAAACCTCAATTTTTTTTCTGAATAACACGTAAATACTGAATTTTCCCTTGAATTCGAAATGCACCTTACTGACCATTTTTGTTGATAGCATCAGGAAGAATGAGAATAAACACCAGTTTAGTGAAAAAAATTTACCAGCTATAAAAGAAAGCAAGCAGAGTGATCCATGTTATTTAAAATGAAAAGTCAGAAGTCTCTCTGTGACAGATGGAAAAATTTGTGTTCAGTTTTCATCACTGTTATGTTTGGGTTAGTAAGGAATAGGCAAAATGAAAACCACATGGAAGTTCAATGACTTCAGAATTTGCACGCATTGTTATCACTATACAGTAAAAACTATTTTGGCTACAATATTTAGTTTTACTAATATGTGGCTTTCAATCACATATTGAAAATACAATTTCAGCAATTAATGTTCATTTTGTGTCAGCTAACGCAGTATTTTTAACTAGAAATTTGAATACTCCTGTGGAAAATGACTAATATGCAGTAAACCAGAGATGAAGGCAATCACATTTAATTTATACATTTGCAAATTGCAAAAGCTGATTTATATACTGAGTTTAGAAAAATCTAACCTTCAAGAGCCATGTATGCAGCAGAAGGGTATATGCTGCTTCTGTGTAATTCTCACAGTCTAAATGAAGATCTCGCAGTTTATATAAATATCTGTTAGAGGAGAGAACAAGAATTAGACTGGATGTTGATGTCGGGAAAGCTCTAGATAAACTCTGTATTAGGAATTTTATGGATGTCATGCTGTCAGCACCTGGAGCATCTTTAAGGACACTCTTAGAAGGGTTAAAGCTCTGTACGTTCATTCAGGCTTTTCCATGTTCTCTTTTGTACTGAAATACTGTGCACAAAAGCAGGAGGAATCGCCTTCTGTGACCTGCTGACAGCTCCACCTCCAAGAGGAAGAACTACCAGACTCAGGTCTAAGTCAGACCTCTGAGTCCATTACTTCTGGACTGTGACTGAAGATCACTGCCTTTCTCTCTAGGACTTTGCAATTGCATGTAAACGCTTTCCACGGCAAGAGATGCAAACACAACAGATAACAAAATGAAAAGGAGAAAATGGACAGCACCAGCCCAGAAAGACAAAGCAAGTCCCTGTACAGCTTAGAAGGTGGTAGGGTCCAAGAGTTTTTCTAAGTTATGTTGTCAATGTTGTCCTTGATCCCCAGGGCAGAACTGGTGGTACCAGCACATACACCGCCCGTCGTGGGACTTCAGCTACATCTTTTCCAGCAGCCAGAAAGATGAAGTGCATCCCATCCTCTTACACACAACAGAAGTACTGACCCAGAACTCTGACACCTTGCTGCAGCTGTTCAAGACAATACCATTCCCAGTCATTAACCCAACTGAAAACATGTCCCCCTCTGAGCAGTGCTGGCAGAGGGAGTGTTGCTTCTCCCTGGCCACTCCAGCTCATAGCTCCAGGTCAGCTCTGAAGCACCTTCAGTGCTCATTTCAGCTGAGACTCCAGGCTTTGCACTGCAGGGCCTGAGGTGCAGGTGGTTCTGCAGATTTTGCAGAATGAGAGGAGGCAGGAAATAATGAGCTTTTGAACAGCAAGATTTGCTGCAGCTCATATGCAAAACTCTTGGGATACACTAAGAGGCCATGTCACATCTGAAAGACTTTGCCAGTATAGCTACAGCTCTCACAGAAAAATGCTTTACTAGTAATTCTGCATTGCTTGTAGTGTCGCATATTTAAAGAGACTTGGCAGACTGCACCATTCTACAAGACCTGAATGTTTTTTCTGCCATTTCTTATGTAAGATACACCCTCCATCAAACCTCAAATCTAGCTGCATTTTGTTTCAAACAATAGACGCAATGAATGTTGAGTGATTTGATTAACTAAAACTTGATTCTTGGGACAAAAAAATGCTGCTGCTGAATATGTCTGATAGATTCCAAATGGCTAAAGGCTAAGCAACAACAGAGTGAGAATATAAAAGAGATCAAGGCTACAACAGCATCATTGTGGATGGTAAACTAATATTAAGTAACACAAACTCAATTACAGTTATAAACCCAGAATTCATATTCATTATTGCCCTCTCCAAAACAGATCCAACAGAACTGCCATACCTGATATACATCTCTTCACGGTTAATGTCCTTGTAGAAATTCTAGGGACACAAACAATTAAAAGTTATCTTCTAATGTCTTTTTATTAAAACACAGTAATTGCTGAGTTGCTAGAGCAGCAAGTGGGTTAGTTCCTCATGGAAAACTTGATTCTAGCAAAAGCCTGCTGTTACAGGAAGCCTGTCGGAAGGTGAAGGTGTCTGAGCAGCAGAATTCCTTATTTAGCCACAGAATCCAAGTGGATAAAACATACAAGCGAACCCAAAGAACTGCGTGGACACTGTCAGGTTTATGCATATATCTGTGCAAAGAGATACAGAAATCTCTTCTCTCTGAGTTTAAATGATTCCTGAGCACTGTCAACCACTCCAGTCCCCAGGAAGATTTACCATCATCTTTAGTAAATGGCTTCTAACGTGCTCCCCCATTCTCACCTGAGAATGACAAGAGAGAACATACCAGTAAGTTCACAGTGCAGCTCATGCGGTTGTCCTTGCTTTCATCATTCATCACAGCTCGGTAATCCAGCAGTTTCTCCAAGAGGCCTTTAACTAGGCTGACAAAACTTTCAACCAAGTTAGAGATGCCGGGATACTGACACGCACACTCTGTGAGGCTGCAAACACAACAAAGTGGTTTTACAATGCCGTGAAAATTGGTGACTCATCAGCTGAAAAACTGAACCTGAAAGCAAATACTGAATTAGGGCTAAAGCAACTGCAGAATGCACGGGAAATTACCTTTGTGGGTTAGTAATTCAGATATTCAGAAGACAGATAGGAGATACAGATATTAGGAGGACATTCTTTAGAGTGAGGGCGGTGAGACACTGGCACCAGTTGCTCAGGGAAGCTGTGGCTGCTCCATCCCTGGAAGTGTTCAAAGCCAGGTTGGATGGAGCTCTGATCAAGCTGGTCTGGTGGGAGTTGTCCCTGCCCATGGCAGGGGCGTTGGAATGAGATGATATTCAAGGCTACTTCCAACCCAAACCATTCTATGATTCCATGCTATATCAGAAGAAAAAATGAAACATTTACTTTTCCTGTCTGAAGATGACATCAGAGGTATACCCACAGCTTCAGAACAGACCAAGCTGCATCTGTGGTAGAGCAAACTCTGGAATGCCACACTACTGCAATAAACACCACACCTGCCTTTCCTCTCTTACGCAAAATGAAATGCTGCAATTATTTCCTTCTCCTTGTACAGTTACACGTGTATAGAAAGTTCAACCTAACAGAAACTACAACTTTAAGTCAAAAAAGACATTCACGAACAAGACCTGACGAGAGCTGTTTGCCCTTGAGAAATAAGCAAAACCGAAGAATAAACTGTCTGCAGACTTAAAAAAGCACTTACTTCTCTTCTGATAAAAATATAGCAAAATGAGTTTTACACATCATCATCAGATTCCAATTTACATTAACAAAATATTATCATACACATTTTTGATAGAGTGCTGAAGTGATTTAGGAGTAGATATTTCACATCACTATCACAGCTTTGTTTTCAAAGCTTAACTGTTTAAACATTACAAAATGATTACCAGCATCTCATTAAGGAGTAGTTTCTTTGCTTAAGAGCTTTTTTTCCTCTACTTGGCATTTTGTCTTTCTGTTGGAATTTTCTCTGACAAACTGCATTTTATATATATATATATTCTCATATATATACAGGTCTGGCTGAACGGGAGTCAATTTTTGCACAGCATCCCTCACAGTGCTGTGCTTTGCAGCTAGAGAGGTGCTGATAACACCTCTGGGCTACTGCTGAGCGCTGCTACACAGCACCAAGGCTGCCTCACCAACACCCCTTCACCCCCAAAGGCCAGTGGGCTGCAAGTAGGCAAGTTCTTGGGAGGCGACAGAGCCAGGACAGCTGACTCAAACTGACCAAAGGGATATTCCAGACCCTGTGACAAATGGTCAGAAATGAAAGCTAAGCGAAAGGAAGAGGAGGGGGAGCATTTGTTAGTATGGCATTTGTCTTTCAGAGCAATCACTGCACATATTGAAGCCCTACTTGCCAGGTAGGGTCTAGACATCACCTGCTGATGAGAAGAGAATAAATCTTTTGTTTTCCTTCGCTTCCACATGCAGCTGTTCCTTTATTGAACGGCCTTTATCTTGACCCAGAGGTTCCTTTCCACCTCATTTTCCTGCCCCCTAACGCCATTCTACTGAGAAGGGCAGTGACAGACCAGATTGGTGGGCACTTGGTATCCATGGTTGACCCATCACAATGCACCAAGTAAAGACACATATATTTGGCATATTCTGTTACCAGTATATCAAAATCACCATGTATTCTCACTGGAAAAAAACCTAGCAATTTCAAAATTATCTCTGAAACTGTGCTGTGTGCTTAAGCTGAGCAGTTTCAATGACACATTTTTCTTCATTTCTGACCTCTTCGTGTTTCATTAACTGTGCTCAATTGATATGCAAATACATTTAATAATTTATTACTAATCTTTAAGTACACTATTATTTTTACAACTTAACTTATAAAGTATTAAATTTTAATTAATTGCAAAAATCATTTTTACTCCTCGGAATTATTTATGCTTTCTTCAGAAAATGCATATTCATATTATTTTAAACTATAAAGAAATCCTCAAAGCTTCGGCCTAGAATGGGACCTCAGTGAAGCACCCAGTCTCAAAGTTCTTACTCAAGCAAAGTGAAAATCAGCACCTGATGTTTATTCCTTTGGCTGTACAGCTCCAACATGAAGTAATTTTGCTGAGAGCGAGAGAATGTGCACATACATGTCTGACAGGACATTTGTATTGTACAAGACGTGACAGACAGAGGCCAACAGATAAAAGCAGAAAACTTTAATTGCTGTTGTCTGACTAGTCTGAAAAACCTAACTAAGCATTTAAATGAATTACTGCAACACGGCTTATGACATTGAACATATTGCAAATGGAATGTTAAATACTAAAGCATCTCAGGAGTTGACAGCCAACAGGAAAGGCTGGAGCACATCAAATGATACTTGTGGAAAAGAAAGTAGGGAAGAAGGAGAGATTTTGAAAGCTGTCTTGCTTAGCTATATACAATAATTCCAATAAAGAGGGTGCATAGAACTTGAGAAGACTTTTTTTTTCCTCAGGAGAGTGTAAGAAGCCTTTGCATTTTTAAACAGAGCTTTTTTAGGGAAAAAAAAAAAAAGGAAAAAGAAAAAAAAGAAACAGAAGTTTTAAAATAAAAAAGTATTTTCGATAAATCTCAAGAAAACAACTGCATAACATGGGCTGCTGTAATGATGGGGAACTGGAAAGCTTCCAAATGCTATTTTCTGTTGTGCCTCTATTAGTAACTAAAACATGCCAGAATTCATTTTCTGAGCCTGAGGACAAGTGGCAGAGCACAGCTTGTATTCCTCCAGCTAGAGTCTCCTCATTTCCCAAAGCAGGGCAACCTTGTTTATTCTGCCTTCTGAGAACAGCCTCTCACCTGCTCTGTATTGCCCCAGCTCTTCCCAGGTGCTCGAGAGCACCAGAAGGTAACTGGGGGATGGCACACGACATAACCTCACCATGGTGCACACTGACACTGAAGACTCTGGACAAACACAAGGAAGTGCTTAAACTTCTGCTGAACTTATTCTGTTTATTAGGTGTGGGTAAGTTCCCAGTAACCAACCCCTGTGGGGCAGTGCTGGTTGCAGAAATGAGCATCCGCATACAAGCCAGTCACTGACTGCTGCTCACTATCCGCATTTGGGGGGCAGCTCGAGCTGTGCAGGAATGCAGAGAGTTACAGGAAATTAGCTGAGGAAAATATGACCAAATGAATAGATCTGGAGCCCAGTTTAACTAGTGTAACTATCCAGTTGAAACAGGAGTTGAGGACAGAGGCTTGAAATCCCTGCTTTGAAAGGTGGGAACACAGGAAGACTTAAACCAAATCAAACCAAACCAACAATAAAAAGAACAGGATCCTGTCACTGACAGGTCACCAGCCTCTGCTTCAACTGTCCCTCTATAGGCATCATTAAACAACTTCAAGGATGGAACAAAAAAAATTATCTGGAGATTACATGAAGTGACATCTTCAGGAATGTGGAAGCCTTGAACTTGAAGTCTTGTAGAACATGGGGAAAAAAAAATGTGGAAAAAACCAGGGTACCTCGGAAAGGCAGGAAGATCAAACTCTGCGTAGTCTGTTTGATGAATGGTTTACCTGCACTACTGAAAAATGGGGTTTAACTGGATACGTGCCAGTTCCCTAGAAAAATATTTGAATGCAAGAGTGAACTGCAAACAAGACAAGCGAACAATGTTACACAGCTCTGAAAAAGTAAGCTTCAAAGAATCCTGTACACAAGATCTGAAAGAAGCTTTTCTCCTTGCATTGATAAAGTCTCAGCTTGAATACTGTCTCCAGCTTTAAGGCAATGTAGTATTCCAAAACAGATGTAGACATTGTAGGAATGTCCAGAAAATGTTCCATATGATAAACTGAAATCTTGGGGTTGTTTACCCTCAAGAAAAGACAGAAGGAAACTCAGCAGCAACTTTCAAATTTTTAAAAGCTGCTGCAAAGTGAAACAGAATAAATGACTCTGTGTCCCCTGTGGGTAAAACAAGAAATGATTGGCTTAAACTGAGGCAAGGGAGATTTAGTATGGACATTTAGAAAAAAATTTACTAGCAGCAAGGAAAGTTTAGCACTGCAATAAATGTCCACAGTGTCAGCTGAATCCCCAGCATCAGAGCTGATGAACAGCAGCAGCAGTTCAGGCAGGCATCATGGGCAAGGTTTGCAGCACTGGGACTTGCAGGGCTGGCGTTGCTCATACCAAGAGCCAGTCCAAGCATCTCATTGTCACCCCTTAGCTAGCCTAAGACCTGCAGTCAAACAGTAAACACGCAAAATGGAAAAAATTAGTTTCTTGCTCTCAGTTTACATAGGCATTGCATTTTAGAAAGTGAAAGAGGCATTTTTATAACTTCACCTGCCCTTGCCAGTGTATCATGTTTCAAAAAACAGTGTCAGTACTTCTATTTTTTTCACACCTGCCTCTATGCTTTATGTGCCTCCTCCCAGGACAGAAATTGAACTAACAAAACAATTAAATTAGGCTTGCTTTAAATGTTTCTTTTAAATTTTACTATTCAATTAGAACATAATTACATATTCTTTGCATAAGGTTACATTTATATATTATTATTTGGTTTTATAATTCAGTATTTTACACAAAATTATTATTTTACTGAAAGTAGATTTTTTTTCCATCGTGATATACACGAGCATTTTATGCTTCATCTGCTGAGGGATGTGACTTTGCAAAGATAGCTACGCACGGCACAAAAATAGAATACGTATGAGGTAGCAGGCTTTGAGAATGCAAAACCACACACACTCAATGTCACAAAGCCCATCTTGATTTTGTCAGGTAGCCAAAAGAGCTACAGCATTTTTGTACTTAACAACTCTTAGGATATCAATGCTTGAGCAAGTGTGTGACAAACGAGCGATGCACTTTCTCACTGGCACAGGCTAAAGCATAAAGCCAGGAACAAATTTCAGAGGTAGACACAAGGTTTCCATCACGTACAGATACATCACGCGCCCAGCCCGTCACAAGTGAAGACGCAGCTATTACGTCTGAGAATCAAGCTGAATGTGGAAAGAAGGAGATGTTGTATTGGGCTTTAGGATAGCTAGAGATATAGAAGGCATTTTATTAAATTCTAACACTTCACAATGTTCTTATTCCAGGATAGCGACTTTATGCAAGTTCAGAGTATAATCTCTTGGAGTCCAATCTAGGCATCAATAAAAGCAAGTAAGACATTTTGAAATACTTTGTTCTTATTAGTGTGAAAATAAACCAAGAAATGGTGTAAAGAAAAAGTGGGGTGAATATTTGATTATCCTTGCTTGAAAGTTGGCTGGAGAAATGCAGGTTAGGTATAATTTCTTCGTTATTCAGCTGGAGCTCAAAATACTGAAGAGCAACTAGGAGAATAGTTTCAAAAAGCAAGATTACAATTCAAACCAGGTTTACTGAAACTGTATGCTATTTCCAGTCCTTTCACTGAAAAGGCTGCTGAGATTCTAATTTTTAAGTGAGATTACCAGCTTGAGAAGTGAGTACAGTAAGCCTAAAACACATCCTGAAGGCATTTATTCTCATGCACTACTTACATGGACTCAAACAACTGCATGTAGTGTTCATCCCCACGTCCTCCTTCCACCTCATGGTCCAACTTCAAAATTATTTCGTTTTCAAACTAGTAAAGAAAGAAAAAGCAAATCACTGAGCAGACATCCAGAGGTGAACCATATTTCAGTATGCCATCAAAAGCATATCTTTGTATAGTTATATCACATATTCCCATGGGTTAAACGTTTGAATATATTCCAGTTGAATAACACACAGCTGACTATCTCCAGATCCCTATTTCTTAGAACAAACTGATGCAATAACCTGAGGGAACAGGCTCACAGTGTCTGGGTTATGGGTTTTCATAGAACATCTCTCATTTGAAATGCAGGATTTCAGAGTGAGTAGAACTACTTTCACCCAGATAAAATATGACCCATCCTACAGTATACTGTATTAACTGCTACTTGTTAGGTCTATTTAGAACCTAATTAACAACAATGACATATAAACAAAGACAGCAAACAAGCTATTTTTATAGTAAAACACAATTCTTTCCCCTCTTCTGCATCATTTCTTCAATGTTTCTTTACAGGTGTGACACTGCTTCATTTGGAGCCTTAGTTCTCTTCTTGTAAGGTCACAAAGTACCTTTTTCCTCTCTTTGAATTGAAAAAGAATCTCTACAGCTTATACGTGTACAAAGAGAGAAAACCTGTTAATCTTTCTCCACTGCTCACACCTTGTGACCTTCGCTATCANTCTCCAAACTGCTCACACCTTACCTCTGCAGGATCACAAGCTCTAAGATGTTTTATTTTTTTATCCAAGAAACTTGGCTTATGGAGAAGCCAAACATCCCAGTCAGCAGAGTCACCCTTGAAACTTCAACCTGACTACTGGGCTCTGTCATTCCCATAGCAAATTCTTGAAGCTGAGTATCTGAAGATGTTCTCTATATTATTTACTTATATATACAGATATTTATATACGTTCATACAATCTTGAGGAAGTTTTATGTAATTAAAAAAGGGAACAATATCTCACAATATTCAGAAAAACGTAAAGCTTATTTACAAAGTTTGTCACACAGGTAAAGAAAAAGTTGCCTGGGAAGCTAATGCTAACCTGTGAAATCATTGTTACAAACACACACACAAATTGCCAACAACAATAGCTTGGTATCTTTGAAGTGTAAATAACTCTGGTAACATCTCTGGAGAATTCCTAGGTAATAGACCATGAACATACCATAGCAATACACCATCACCTCCAAAAGAAATGGAAGTACATGTTGGATTGCATTTTAACCCAGCACTTTGCAGGATCACATCTTAGTTGCATAAAGCCTCTTTAAAATGTTATTGTGTTATAGTACCATAAATATACAATAGTAATTTGTCATTTCAAAGCCTTTGCAATACATTATAAGCAGGAAAATGCTTTACTGTTTTGAAAGGGTTAATCGAATGTAATATTTAGATCAGAATTTGTAGTTCACTTGCGATGCCTTTACCACATACTATGCAAACTGTGTTCAGGTCCAGGGAATTAAAACCATGGAAACCATAATATGGGCACGGGGTTTGTTTGGGTTCCCTCCATTTTCCAAGCATTAAGATCCGCATGTTTTAAAAATGTCTTCAAATAGTTGATATTTATGTATCAACCTCGTAACAGAAATACAGAAGACAAGTTGGTCTTGTATGTGTGGGGTTTTTTTTCCTCAGTATAAAATAAAAATACCTGTGGAAATTTTTTTTTCAAGTAATTTAAGTCAGTTGAGAATTTACTGAGAGAGGGTTCCAAGAAAAATACACCCCCATTAATATTGTCCAGTGCCGAGCCAAGCATTTTGAACCAAATTACTGGGTGCACTAGCCCACTGCTGTCCTTCAGACGTGATCTGAAACAAACCAACCAAAGTGTTCAGAAATAGAGTGTTTCAAACTAACCTGATACATCAATCCTGGAAAACAGAAAACTAATTAAAAATAATGTCATATTAAAAAAATTGCATGGCAGAAAATAATTCAATAAGCTTAGCAGAAATAAATATTAATATGAAAATGCTGCAGGTTTTATGATATTAAGAAAAAAAAACACAACAAAACCACTAAAAAGCAGCCAGCCTGTTAGCATATTTTTTCTCAAGCTTCAAATAATACGTTGTGAAGAAGCAGGTACCTTTCTGCACCTGCAGGTTGGAAATTCAGCACAAATAGATGCACACTGCCAGTGGAAATGCCCTGCAAGGCAGAGCCATTCTTTTATTACCCAGTCTCCAGCTCTAACGACAATAGGAGTACTTTTCACACTCCCTGGTTACCTAAGGCAGCTCGACCCTGTTCAGTGCTTAGCCTTTCCTGAATACCTTCAGTGCTTCTAAGCCTCTTGCCTGATTATTCTCTTTGATTCTTCCTTCTTTGACATCTCTTTTTGGCTTCTTATATGAAAACCTTAGAATTTCTAAAAGCATTCCAAGATTCATCAGCTTGATTCATAGTCTGGGCTTTTAGCACTGCTGAAAGCCTGGACAAATACTCTCACTAAGCTTCCATTTCATTTGGGTGTGCTCTCCAACAGGAAGAGTGGGACAGGAATCTCAAAGTCCTACTGCAGCTGTAGTCATTCCTTGCTCTCATCCAACCAACTGCCTCATGTTCAGCTATC